>WEIU01023806.1:246915-263146 GCA_013389925.1 Aegithalos caudatus | reverse complement strand
GATTCTTATCCAATGGACTTTTCTAGGCTACTTCTGTTCAGTCTAATGAAAGATGGCCAGCCTAGAAGGCCCTGCTTAAGCATAATAACCCATGAAATGAAACCTACCCTGTGGAGGTGCACACATATTTTGCTCAAACTTTGATATAGGACTTTAATATTTGCATTTCCCAGATTTTGTGCATGTGCGTGCTTAAACTTATAATGCTAACCTTATATTTTGGTAAGATTATTTTTCATTTTTTAATCATTTTATTCTTCCTTTTTTCCCTCCAGTATTAAAATCTAATTTTTGTGTGTGGAGCTGGTGTGTAAAGTATGATTAAGTTAAATGGATTTATCCCTTTTAATAATGTAAAACTTAGTTTCAGGCAAACCAAGTCATCAGCATAGTTTAAAAAAATACTGTGCACCTTGGGTTTTGTCTTTTTTGTTGAAGTTCCTATGTACTATAGCATTACCTGCTTTAAATAATTATCATACATTATACAGGTTGCCACTAGTGACTACTATAATTAAGGTTGTGAATCAGTTTCCATTATAATCCCTTGTTTTCACACAATCATAACTTGTCAAAACACTAACCTTTAGGACCAAAGTGTTCCACAGTTGTTTTGCTTAGAGAGAAATTTGGGGGGCAGGGAGCAGAAAAAGGAGTTTGAACTATTCCTAATGTAAATCCTTGTCCAGTCATTTTGCATTATGGGATCAAACTGCATAGCAAGGAATTCAACAGTTATCATTTCCAGGGACTAAGACAAGTTGAAAGATCAAGGAGTGCAGAACTTTCTTGAGTTTTGGTTGCACTTCTAATTTTGACTAGTCTCATTACCATTTTGTTTAGCAGCATCTCTACATAATGCAAACAGAATAAGTCTTCCTCTATTAGCACCTACCTCCCATAAAAACCCTACACTGTGTCAATTTGCCGATAATCAGGTGGCAAGTAGATCACAGAAGCAGAGAAGAGATACAGCAGACATTTGTGGGTTCATAACTCCAGTTGTGGATCCCAGTCCTGAATTTGATGCTTGGTTTTGAGGGTAAAAGCTTCCCTATGTGAAGTGGGGAGGCAATATAAGAAAATATTTACTGTGATTATTTTCCCAGTAGTAACTCCTCAATGTCAGTAGCTACTGTAACTGCTGTCTCCTAGGGAGACAATAGCAGGTTCTGGTATCATGGCAGATAACTCTCTAAACTTTTTATAGTGACCGCTATACAGAGCTTGTTTAAGTTTGCATTTATGGAATTTTTGGTATGACTTGACATTTTATTTTATCATATGAAGAGATTATGTTTTAAGGCGAGTTGTAAGGGAGTGCTTGGGCAGGCAAAGTTGAAGGATAAGCTTTCAGCCCTAACATTCATTTCCTGTTCTTGTTTTATCATCCCTAACATTACATTTACCACTGTTTCTTTGCATAGAATTCATTTTAAGCAATAGCAATTGGTTCTTCCCCTCAGCCCTCCAGGAGAGTATTTTAATTAGTTTCTTGAGATATATGATGATAAACTGGAGTTACTGAACAGAACTTCCTGTTACAGTCAGAATTTGCTCCTCCACTACTGTCTGAAAACTGTTTCTACTGCAGGCATCTTTCCTTATGGGATGTTGTGAAATACTACAAAGTTACAATTTGTAGACAAAATAAAATATAACATACAAAAAATGCATAAGCCTTTAAAAAGATCAGGGTCTGGGAGACCTTATTATCTGCAGAGGTCCCGTGAGTCGGTGAGATGTCTTGCAGATGGGAAGGTTTCCCACATCTGGATTCTTTTTACAATTGAAGTCTTTGATCTGAAAATGTTACAACTCTCCTATGCCCTGTGATTTGTCTGGCAAGATGAGTTATTTACAAGTGCAATTGCTCTTCTGACAACTCAGTTTTGAGTGTGTAAGTTCTGAGGTCCTGATCTGTAACCCACAAGGACTGCTGGTAGTCCTTTTATTGGTTTCAGAGGGCTTTGATTCAGATATTTGGACTTTGAAGCACCCCTTGTGGATTAGGTAAAGAAAGGCTTTTTTTTTTTAGATTATTATAATTTAAAGATTCAGGATGCTGTGTCTGAAATAATTTGACAGTGTTTCAAAGGCTTGTGAATTTAAATAAGTTTCTGATCTCTTTATTTTTCTTTTATTTCTCCAGTGGCAGATGAAAGCAAAGTTGGTTTGTTGGCCGGACGCAAATCGGGTAAGCTGTCCTCCTATTTTGGAGAAAAAGTCAGCAACTTGAAAGTATTATGGGCAATAAATGAAATCAGCTTCCAGAAACTGTGGTGATGAAGGCACTTGCAAGTTGAAGTATTACTCTGTAAGCACTGACTCCAAGATGAATGATGATGAATTAGGGGTTGCTCTTAGCCAGGCAGTGTATATAGCGAAGTCATTGTCAGGAAGAGCTGTAACTTTATTTTTCAGTACAGGTATTGTAAATTGAAGAAAATGCACTTCTAAATAAGTGGAAGTGCACTCCTATGGAGTGTAGAGACTTTAACAATGCACACTTTGTGAAAAACAAGTATTTCTTTGGTTTTTCTTCTTGCTCTGAGTTGCACTTCCATTACCAGGAATACTGAAGACAACTATAAAAAATTTTGCAGAGTAAAAAATAAAAAAGTGTTATAGCTTTTCCTTTTGTTGTGCTTGTGCAGGAGAAATAATTTGGTTTTTCTTAAACTTTTCAGGCAATAATAATAACCATTAATCCATAGTGCTGCAATTACTGTACCTGCTTACTAAATAAGTTCTGCCAACCATGCCATGACATTGTACAACTTGCAGCTGTAGTATTAAAAAAGCTTCCAAGGCAATGTCACGTAATATTGTAATTTTTCACTAGCTGTGGATAAGCTGACATGAGAAACCTTAAACTTCCTAGAAAACTTTAGTTATTCAGCAGTGTCTTCTGATGTTAGAGAATCCTGAAGTTTCAGACTGCCCCTTCTTAGCACATTGTATATTTGCCCTTTCCCACTCCATTGATAGATCTAAGAACCTGAATTCATGTAAAAGGAGGTCAGCTCTGAGATTTCTGATTGTTTATGGTATTCTTTCTCTGTGCAACTGGGTGTCCTTCTTTAGTTCTCTGGTGTGGATTTTCCTTATCTGAAGACCTTTTCCTGAACTTAGTAGACAAATTCTTTTAAAATTTTTTGGCATCTTTCCTAAGCCTGTGAAATTCTTGCATTCTCTTTCTGAATCAGGGAATAGTTCATATGTCTTGTAATATTATCACTCCTGGGAAGAAAAAAATTCTTTCAACTTTCTCTTTTGGGAATGTGAAAACTTCAAAGAAATGATCTTGTCAATTTGAAGAGGCTGAGGGTGTTGCCCTTGGGCTTTTCTCTGTTCAGAAAAATTACTAGAAACATTGCAACATCATGCAGTTTACCAAAGATCAGTGGAATTCACTGCTATCAAAGAGTATTGGAGGGGCAAGATTATAACTCTTTGGCAGTCAATTGTTTTAAGTACATTAAGCTTTATAATATAATTTTTAGTAGCATTTCATCTTTCTTTTGCACACTTATGCAGATTCTTGAAAACTGACTTTGAAAAGTTGTCTCTTTGAAGACACCTATAAATTTTATATGAACATGTGGACCTATGTTTATTGAACTTTGACTTGTTTGCTTTACTTATTCCTCACAGATCTCTTACATATACCTAAGATCTTTTTACATAAACTAAAATCAGTGGCCAATAGATCACCCAAGGAATAAATATGAGGATTCCTCAAGTTGTTTCTTTTTTTTTCCCCCTTTAAGAGTAAAAGAATCTAGCAAACTTCTGAGACAGTTGGTGTGTAAATTATTTTTATTGGTCCTATACAATTTAAATATCTTCAAATACCATTTCTCCTGCTCTCTATGTTCCATTTCCTAACGTTTCATAAAGAGAAATCAAGCTGCAACTTTGGTTTCCGTATTTTTCCATTCAAATATTTAATTTAAAAGTCTGTTCAAGAACATGGTGTTCTTTTTCTTCAGGTCCCCTTTTACTCTATGCTTTCTGGAATTATATGTCATATGTGCAATTGTCTGGCATTCAGTCCCACCACAGAACTTCTGTTTTAACATCATTTATTGTGCTGCCTTCCTTTAGGTACCTTAAGAATGTTAAAAGGTAGTCTGCAGCCTCTTGTGTTGCAAGCAAAACACAGTTATTTTCTCATTACAAAATGAAGAGTTTCCATCCTATTCTAGACTTCAGGAAGCTAAATGTATTTCTCTACAGAATTAATTATCACCTACTAACAATCAATGCAATTATCCTATCTCTCCTTCAACATGACTTGTTCTATAAAATACGCAGCTGAATAATTCTCTCCAGGGAAATATCCTTTCTATTTCTTCTGGGGCAGTGGCTCTTCAAGCATTTAGTCTCAGCTTTTGGAACAGCTACTTTATCCATATCCAATTACATGTTACTGAGCACCAGCAGCAGGAGTTAGAGGCATGCATTAATTTCAAAAAGCGTTATCACAATTCTTCATAAGGCTGAGGAATAAGAAGGATCTGTAGCTCTAGTCCCATCTGTCTCTTTGTATTTTGCACCCACAAACAGTAGTTCCTTTCCCCTCACCCTGCTTAAAAAGTAGATTTGATTTTTAGAAGTATGTCTGGACATATCCTGAGCATGTAAGCATATTCTGTGGAAAGATGGCTGGAGCTTTGTTCCAAATACTTACATGACCCTCACAGAAATCTGCCTGTGAATTCTGGTAGCAGGAGTTAGAGGCATTTTCATCCTGCTGGGTGGAAGACCCCTGCCATGCTTACAGGTGTCCTTAGTGCTGAAAATGTTTTCCACAATGCCATCAGCAAAAACATTGGAGTGCTGTATTGATGCAGCTTCCTGTTCCTTTTCTAAAAAAAAAACAACCAAAAAAACAGATTTCAGAATGCACAAGAGTGTGTGTGTGTGTGTGTAGAGGACTTCTCTGAATCCTCTAAGAAAGATCTTGTCCTCTGTAATCTCCCTGCCTTCCTGTGTGCTCAGCAATGGTATGCCAATACAAATGATGAGAATGAGAAGCAGACAAGTGGTGCCTCTGTTGTAAAGCAGAGAAGATCCTTGAAAATTCACAAAGATGAAAAATCAAGAGCTTTGGCTTAGTTTTTCATAAACTCCTAGCATTTTGTAAAAGCAGTTCTAGAACGGTTAAGAGACTATCTCTTATAAAGAAGGGCAAGAGTTGCATATCAAATACAACCTGATTTATATCAAATACTGAAATTGAGTACTGATTTTTTTGCAGCTATTTTTTTTCCTAAAATTCTTTTTTGTGTTCTGATTTACTGCTTAGAATATTTTTTAGTATGTATTGACTGCTGGGGTCTCTGCTGACACAGCTCTTTCAGATGATGCAGTGCTGGAGAAAAGCTGATGAGTCTTTCTTTATGAGCTCTGACATATTAATTAGCAAAATGGTCAAAAAAGCTTTCCTATTTTTATTTTAATGTCACTAGACCATGCTTTGGGTTAGGGTTGTGTTTCAAGACAGTCTTGAGATGAGATGAGTAAGATCTTCTTTTCTTGCTGGCTGCTATGTGAGGAACATGTGACTGGGCTATGGCTTAGTACCAGCAAGGCTGAGTTACAGAGGGTAGCCCTCTTACCAAGCTGAACTTGAATTAATGCTGTGTGGTTAAACCACAACACATGGCAAGAGATAGGGTTAGGACTTGAGAAGGAAAAGGCCCATTAGGGTAGTTGGAAGGATGCTTCTGGTCAAGCCCTGCCCCTTCCTGTTAATTTTGCTACCAGCATAGTTCCCACGTGGCTGTTCAGCCTGTAGGTAGGGTTGGTGTTCTGGGAAAGAGAGAGGCAGCTGTGCAGCTAAATCCTGCAAGGGCTGTACCTGCAGGGCTGTCCTGGGTGCCATCACAGCTGTACTGATTCATGTGTGGGTGACTGAGTTGTGCTTAAACTGCAGTTCAGATGGAAAGTGGAGATAGTTTGGAATAATTTAGGTTAAAGGTCTTGATGTGTTTCTGCATCCCTTAATGCCAGGATGTATTCTGCATTAAGGATATTTTACTGAGGTTTTTTTAAAGCTAAGCATGAGCTATTGGAACACCAGAAAAAATCCAGTGGTTTATGCATAGTTTTGTAGCACAAGAGGCTTCCTTTTAATCAAGGAATCTGGTGGCAGTTAATAGTGGATTTAGGAAAGACTATAGAAAGCTTCATGTGTCTGCTGGGCTTGTTTGAGGCTGGTGCCATCGTAATAGGTTTGATTTGCAGGTAACACAATTATGTTACAGAGGTGGATAGGGAAGTGCTGTTCTCCTCTCCTTATGCCAGACTTAATTATTTTATTAAATAAGCCTTCTTTCTGCTGTAGATGTCATTAAAGCTCAGCTTTTCAAAGGGAGCACTGAGTTTAGTGCTGAGTTCATAGGGATTTATATAGTAACTAGGTCCACAGTAGAAAAGACTCATGTAAATGGCTGAGCTGCCTGACATATGCAATGAAGTGCCTGTCCAAACAAGGGCCTTGCTACTAACTGAAAACATATATCACATAGAGTCTGACTCTTCCCTTTGCATTTCTGAGAGGAAAGAGGAAAATTGATTTTAGTTCATTCTATTTCTCTTTGAGAATAAGAGTGTAATACTTGGCTGCTTCAGTCATTCTTGCAAGCGTGAAGAGGACTTGTCTACTTCACAGTCTGCAGTATGCCTCAGCAATACCAGTGTAGCCTGACCCATGTGTCTTGGCTTGCATACTGGATATAAGCCAACTGTGGTGTCACTGGAAGCTGTGCAATGTGATTTTTTCCCTTCATTCAGCCCATGTGATGATTGGTGCCATTTCAATGTGACTGGAACAAAAGCAAACACAAGTACCTTTCTGCAATGCTTCAGTTCACTCTATTACCCACAACTCGTGCCTCTGTAAGCTTTGAATCATTAAGCTGTGGGTTATGTTTGAGGTTTTATTGTGGGGAATATTTTTGCAAGAGTTTTCACTCTTTCCCTGTGACATTCACTTGGGCATCTCCCCTGATTATATTCTTGTGGTAGTGTTGTTGTTCCTGTTATTATCAACATTATCATCATCAACTTTGATTATGATTCTCCAAGCAAAATGTTGCTTTGAACTTACAGTTCCAAATGAATTCTCATCTGAGAATATGTATCAGATCATGCAGCTGAGAAGCAAAAAATAAGGTTCCTTTTTTCCACACCTGTGGAGTGAATGTTTTCTCCTTTATTTATGTCTGGTAAAGTATAAATTGAAGGATGTTATATTGATCTATTATATTGTTGGGGTTTAAAACAATTTCTAGTCCAAAAATTAAAATGCTCAGCTTTCATTGAATCCCTGGCTGCTGTGGGTTTTTTTTTTTCTTCAAACACGACTTGTCTAGTGAACCTAGGAGGATACATTAACTTACTTAATGTGGCTTTGCTACCCTTTTAAAATGGAATTTTTTAACATGTGTAATGGTGTTATATATTATGTTATATGTTGTTGTAGCTATCTTCATTGGTTAGAGGTGGGAGGGAATGGGGAGTCTGGATTAACATTTCTAGTTGCACAAAAATTATATATATTTGTGCATGAGAAGTTTGCTTTGTCACTGACTCAGGACAAGGAAGGCTGGACATTTACAGTTCTGTGATTCAAACCATTATACTAAATTCACAGAACTTAACATTGTTGAATTTTAGTGGAAAGCAGTTTGTAAGTCAAACTCTCTTCTGAATGTCAGTCTGGGGGTCTTTACAGTCCCCCATGGCTGCCAGGTCTATGTAGCTGATAAACAGCTCTCAGATAATGTAGTTTGATGGTTCTCCTCTGTGGAAGGAAACAAACACTCATTTTTACTCTTGAGAAGAATCATTTTATACTCCCAGTAACTCACCAGCTGTAACTATTCTTTTGACAGCTTTTTTTCCTCTTTTTTTGTTTTTTTTTTAAGACTTTATTAGCTGTATGATGATGATTTGTTGTGACCCTTTTTTTGTTAGGTCCTGAGAAAGTCATCTGTAGATAAAAATCCCTCACTTGAGGGTGATGTTTGATGCTATACTGTTGATCTAAAAGCTTGCTGCCACTGAATAAAGCCGTCTTGGGCATCATGCCTCCTATCTGCAGCTGCCTGGTTTCCATTACTTCTTTATTCCAGTCCCACAGCTTAGCTGGTGAGACAGTTAAGAGAGCTAAACCAGCCAAAAATTAAAACAAGAAAGACAAAGATGAATACCTGGCCTGTTCAAAATGAATAGTGCTGAGATTATCTCCTTGAACCATACATTTGAGAGACAAGCTTGCATGCCAGTAGAAAGGAAGCTCAGCAAGTGGATGGATATGAGAACTGTGAGGCAGCTGTCTACTAAATCACCATCCTTATTAAATTCAAATGCTAAACTTGCATTGATTTTATTAAAAAAAAATTAATACTGTTTTACTTGCCATGAATGAAATCACTTTCTCAGTGGCAGGACCAGGGAATAAAAAGTGGCAGTAAACCTCTGCAAACTGAACAAGAGCATCCCTGCTGTCTCATCCTTAGAATGTAAGAATCTTTTCTAAAATCACTTATTCGCTTTGATTTTATGAATGCTTTGTGTTTGGTGACTGAGTGTGCTTTGTATTAAGATACGACAGAGCAGTGCCCGTTGATCTTTCTTTGAATTACAGTTATTAAAGTGAATAGATCTGATCTTCTCAGAGCAATAACAAGCTTGCAGGAGAAACCTCTTTCCCTCCATGGTCTTGTGTGGGATTTAGGATCTAGAGCAAAACTGAATTTAGACCAACAGCAGTGCACATGCAGATTCAAAGGTCTGTAATTGAGTTTTAATAAAACAGCATATTGACTGAAATTTTTCTTCTTATCCCATGGTAGCCTTGTATTCATAAAGGCCGAGCCACGTGCTTCTGTGCCCATTCTCTCTATGCCAGCATTATTATTCCTATAATTCCATGATGAGCTGTTGTGGGAAGCTAACCTAGCAGAAAAATAATTCTACAAAAAAGAAAGGTATTCTTCTGGTTTAGTCAAGGGAGCAAGAAAAAAAGAAGTTCAGAAGAAGAGAATGATTTTGTAAGTGACATTTTTTGATCCTGGGATCAGCCTAAGCTGAAGAAGTTGACTGGGGTGGAGGGGGTAGGCAGACACATCTGAGGGAGAAGATGTGGATGAAAGAAGATGTGTGGATCTTCAGAGATGTCTTTGTGCTGAAAGAAAGGAAGTGGGGGAGCAAGTTTGAGTCTCTTTTATTGTCCTGAGCACTAAACTGAAAGTGAGTTTCTGAGAGGTTTGCTTAATGGCCAGTGAAAGTTGGTATTGTGTATTTTTGACTGTGTGGTGTTACTTGCTCTTAATCTACTATGATTGTCTCCTAGTTTTGTTTGGGCTGCTGTGCTGTGGGTCTGGTCCTGTCCTGAAGAGTGAGAGAAAACTGAGCAGTCCTTGAAAGCAACTGGGTCTGAGAAGCAGGGAGAAGCTTTCATAAGGGCCAGATGGAGTGACAGGCATCTCGGACAGAAAAAAGTTTTCCTTAAGAACCACAGGGAATGGGTTCCCTACCCTACGTAGTTTCAGTTTGGCTCATCACAGAAAGCTGCTGAATCAGAGAGCAAACTACCATTTAAAAGCCCAAGTTAAGCAGAAGAGTTTATTTCACTTTGTCTCATCCAGAAAATGATCATTTTCTGTACTATGAAATGGTAGTAAACCAACCCTGGCTTCAACAGCAAAGACCTTTTCGTGTTCTCACTCTAAGAGCAAACGTGCATGTACATCTACCAAGAAAGTCTTAAACAACTTGGACTTCCCTATGAAGGAAGCTTGTGCCTTGAAAGGGGACCAAAGTAAGATATTTCCATTTGACAAGCAAGAAATAAAACTTAAAAGTTCCTGCAGGTAGGAACTTTAGAGAGTACTCCTGTGAATGCATAGCTAGGGAACTGCCTGCTAAAGCTGCGACATGAGTTTATTAGAGCAAGATGCTGAAGAGGGATTCTGTGTGTTAGGAATGCCTTATTTTTTAATTGGGTACACTTGAAGTGCATAACAGAAAGGACAGCCTTTTCCCAGAGGAGAAGGCCTGATCTGGCAGATACCCAAACTACAGTCTTCTAAAATAAACAATAGTGGTGAAAGATTTGCTTCTTTTCGATCACATCTCAGTAATACGGGAATTATGTATTACTCAGTATGAATCGTTGGCATCCAGGAATTGCAGACCAACAGCCTTTTTATCCTTAGGGAATCTTCTTTGCTCCTAAGAAAAGGGTAGGAACTTTGTTTAGTGTGACTTGGGAAATTTCAATCTCAGCAGTTCCCTATTGTTACGGCTCCATTATGATACAGAAGTGGGAAAAGTGATTAGGAAGAAAAATCGGACACACAGGTATTTTTCCAGCCGTGCATTAATACTAATTCTTCTTTTTTCTCTTTTTTTTTTTCTTTTTTTCTTCTCTCTTTTTTTTTTTTTTTTTTCTTTTTTTTCTTTTTTTTCCTTCTCTTCCATTTCCTGAAGTGATTCTGGGCATATTGTTGTATTAAGTGAGGCTTGGAGGTGGGTTATGATGTTCACATTCCACAGTTGCCACTTCTCCCTTAGGTCAGTATTGCTGAATATTGCTCTGTGCAGAATTCAGTGAAGCAGGTCGAGAGAGCATTAAAATCCCCAGAATGCTGAAGTGGTATAAAATGAAAAAAAAGGTAGACTTTTAATAGTTGCAATGAATGCATCCACTCAACATGAGGCCTGCCGGTGTTTGAAGTTAGTGGTCCTGTGTCTGTGGTAAATCCATTGTGTGCCAGCCTGCAGTGGGCTGGAGGAGTAATGTGCCTGCAGAGCTCTGTCTGCTGTGCACTGAAATTCCCTCTCTAGGAAACAGTGTGGTGCTGGCAGGAGTTACCAGCTGTGGGCTGTTTGGGGCAGGCATTCTCTTCTGAGACCTGGCAACACTTTCCACTGTCACTGTCTGTGCTGAGCCTGCCACATTTCTCGTCTTTGCTGAAAGTTTCTGCTATGACTTGGAGCTTCCTGCTGCCTTGTGTTCCAGGTTGTTTCTGACTCATACGAGCATAGGAGAGGTTGTAAATATGGTGGATGTGTCTAGAGGAGGAGTGCAGAAATAAAGCTCTCTGAGAGAAAAAGCAGTGTAACTGTGTTAGTGCACAATTTCACACGGGGTGATAGAGCCTGCAGTTCTGCAGAAGTGGTTGTTAGGACCTGACATCTTGGTATCTTGGGATCCTGGAATATCACATGCAGAAAGAATTTCTACTAAATTTTAAGTGACTGGAGATGGCAAAAACCCAAGAAAACTGGCATTAGGCCTAAGCAAAGGTTAAGCAACAGTATATTTGAAATTTGAAGAATGTAAATAAATCAATGCTTTTCATTAAAACTGTGAAGATTCAAAGGCACAGCAGCCAGCAAAGCAAGTTTAATGTTTAAAATCCTAGGGGCCTCTTGCTGTATGTTGATCTTTAAAGTAGAGAGCTTCTCTGGTGATGGTGCCTGAACAGATGGCTCATGAAAGTGCCTGCATGACTGATAGTAAGCTGGTTTCCATCATGGAACTCCTTCCTTGGCCCTAAGAAGAAAGCTGAGAACAACAAGTGAATCTATTGTGTCCTGCCTTTTTAGGGCTCTGTAAGGCTCTTCAGTCATCAGTCCTTTAGCTGTTGACAGCCAGACTACATCCATTTCAGAGAGCAAAACTAATTCCCACAGTCTGTGTCTTCTGTAAATGAGGAGAAAGTGATGATGTGATTCTAACACCCCTGCATAACATTTACCACCCTCTGCAGTCATAACTGGAGTCACAGCCTTCCTGTCAGTCTCTTCTCTGACTATTGGTTTCATGTTCCTTCAAGCAATACCTGTGCTTTTTTCAAGATTTGTGGTGAATGATCTGCAGATATTCAGGAAAGACCTTCAGAGTATTGGGTGCTGAAAGCTGGCTGTGATCAGTGTTGGCAGCTACTGTGATTCTTTCAGTTGCTTGTTGCGACCGAAGAGACCAGCAGCCACTGCTGAATGCCTCATTTTATTAATACTTTCCCTCCAGGAACTGTTTTTTTGCTGGGCATAATATTCAGTGCTGGCAGTGGGTATCCTGAAGTCACTGGTGCCAAGGAGTTAATGAATTTGGAAAACTTCCCAGATAATACATCTGGCCCTCTAACTTACATTTTGGAGCATGAAGTATGAGATGTAGAAAGAAGAGCACTGAACTAAATGAGCTCCTGGCTTAAGAGAGGAAGGGTACACTTTTCTTTCTTCAAATTAGTTGACTGAAAGTTAAAAAGATTTAAATGTTATGGATTTATTTGGGATTTTGGTTTTGTGTTTAGTTTGCTTGTTTACTTTTTTTCTTTTTAATTTTGTTATACTATATATTTTCCAGTTGCATTATCTTCTGAGGCTTGAGTACAGATAGAGAAGCATTTTTAATTCTCGACCTTGAATGATTCTTCAGCTTTGTTTTTTATTTTGAAATCCCATCATGTTGAAATGTCTATAAAAAGGATTTTGAAGGTAATTGATATTTCCATTCCAGCTCGCTTCTGGAGTAGTATCTTGTACAATGTTTGCTTCCTATAACATTTGAAATAAGCCTTTATTATATAAAATGGGTTGCTGGGCTATTTATTAATACATGTTTTTGTATAATAAAAGCTGTGCAGTGCAATATGGTTCAGAAATTAACTCTGAAGAAAAGAATTACATTGCTATTTGTATATCTCATAAAACAGCATTATTTCTAGTGAGCCTTTCAATACAGCAATGCCACTTAGCAGTTACCTACAGAGCACTCCAAAAGTACCCAGAATATCATCCTTAATTAAGTGTCCTAATAAGCCTAAGAGCAGAGTAGAAGAGTTTTTCTCTGTATAGCAGTGACAACCCAAATGGAAAGCATTTTGTAGAAGAGTAGAGGGCACTTTCTTGAGATACCATTTGAGGTTCTTTCCCTTTACCTCAGGCAATGGCACCATACTCCCCTTTCAAAACCTATTTCCTCTTGTGTTTACCCATTTTTCCGCCTGATGTCTTAATAGATGAAATTTTTCATTTGCTTTTATTTATTTATTTGCATGGGGTGATGTGGTTTTCTGATAGTTCTGATTTGGCCTATAGATAATAAGCATAATGTTTAGTACCTTAACTGTATAGAAGACCTGTTTACATGAGATCAAACTTATTTCTGTTTGCTTGGTTTTTTTTAAAGAAATTAAAATGCCAATTCCTTCCTTCCACACTTCCCTCCCCCAGGTAGTGTGACATCTGTACTGAGGCTGATGTATATCTGATTCCTGCCCTTTTTGATTACTCACCTTCAGTTGTGAAAACTTAATCCTTAATCCTTTCCCCATCTTCAGGTTGGTTGTCTTATCTAAAAGCAACTTTTGTGGACTGAATATCTTTCTGTGAGGAGAGCACATCTGTGACCTGCAAGGTTCACCTGCAGATTCTCAAGGACCAGGGCATAATCAAGTCCCAGGAACTGTTGCTGTAGAGCATTTTTCAATAGACCTTCTCCTGTTACAGAGTTGCTCAGTTCACAGACCAAAGGGGATAAGAAGGAACCATTTGTCCAGTGTGATCAGTGAGCTCAGGGCAAAGCAGAGAATTCCCTGGAGACACTCAGACTCTAGTTGTGCAGTTTCCCAATTTCAAAATGCTGGTTTCCTTAAAGCCATAATAGCATCAAGACCCTGACTCTGCTGCACTGGCAACTTAAATAGGGATTGTGGCCCTTCCAGTGCTGGGGTCAGGACCTGGAAAACAGAGGGATGAACAGAACAGAACTAGAACTCAGCACTAGAAGTTTGCTTCTATTACTGAAGACCGATAGTACTTAGAAAGATTGCAAATAAAAACTTCTGTTACCTTGCTATGGCACTTTTCAAGTGTTTCTATGCAAAAGGACCAGACCAGAGGATCTGGCATTGATTTGTTTGGGTCTTTCATGTAATTACAATTTTTGTTGCTATCTGCAGTTGGCATAAATTCTTGTGTTTAAAAAAGGAGTTGTATTTTTGGTTGCCAGTTGTAATGCTGCTGTTTACAAACAGAGATGTTATAAAGGAGAAATTCAATATAGTGTAGTTAATCAGATGCCTCTTTTTTATTGCTTCATAATCTTCTCAGATGCCTAATTCTGAAAGCAAAATGACAAAATTGTTCGATTGAAGCTTCTGGGGTTTAATTCCTTTTTAAAAAATAGCACAGTAGTTTAATTTTAAAGGTACCAAACAAATGAGCATTACATGAAGGACCAAATTTTGTCAGCAGTTGCATGAAATAACTCACTGCTTATGACTGAAATGTCCATCATAAAATAGCTGCAAAGAATAATTCTCAGTCTGAGTTTAGACTAAAAGAGCAAACACATTAAAGAAAAATCAGGAGAAAACAATTTCTTGCAGTCATTCTTTTTCTGCTATTCTGTAGGAAATATGGAAAATTCATTAAGTCTCAGAAAAAAACACCTTCCTCTCCTTTGCTCAGGTTTGGTTTTCCTGTTTTCTTTTTGTGTAGAGAGTATGGGTGTAGTGTGCAGTAGTCACTGTGTTATCACCTGTTCAGTGTCACACGTGACACATCTCATTACAGATTCTATGAAACCAGAGCTGTTTCAAGTAAAACTTTCCATTCAAGTGTCAATTGAAGCATGGGGCTTATTTTTTTTTCTTTGTTTACAGAGATTGTTCTTTTACTGTGTCCTAAAATAACTCTGATATTTGTGTTTGTTTAAGAGGGAAACGGTAAGAATATGTAGTTAGAGGCTGGGAAGATAGGAAGCTACATGGGGAGGTGGAGAGGAGCTATAAAAGGGTGATGGGAATGGGGGGGAAAAGGGAGATTGGGCACATCAGTAGGTGAGAAGATGCAATGTGGGAAAGGTTGACATAACTGAGAGAGAGGGAGAGACCAGCTGGTGTTGATCTGGGACAGTGGGGAAGAAAAAGGTGGTAACCAGCTGTGCGGTAAAGAAAAGGGCTTTTTTAAGTACAAACAAAACCAGCCAAACAGCAAAACCCCACAAAAACAGAACAGCCAAAAAAGATGACAACCAAAAAACCCGCACCAACAGCTCACATGTACTAAAACTTACATAAAACCTCTGCTAATTAGAAGAATATAAGTTTGAAGGCTTGGGAACCTGAATCTTCATCTCCCTGTTTCAGTTCCTTGTTGCTGAGACACAGGTTCTGCAGGTTTGTCTTAAAATGACATCATTAGTGTTTATTGAAAAGCCCTTGGTACTGAGGCTTTGAGAAGGAGGCATGAAGGCTGTTTACTGCTGATGTCAGATATCAAAGTCTGTGCTCAGTACAGCTGGGGGAGGGGAATTGCTCTACATGTGGGAGAAAATACGAGACCTTTCCTGAAGGAGAAAAACTGGAGTTTTGTAAATAAAATTGTCATGATATATTTGGGACATAAAATGAAAGTCTATTAGAATGTGCACACAGGAAGAGAGAGAAATTGGGCACCTCTAGTACAGCATTTTTCAAGCCTAAGCGCTTTACTTTGCAATTTTAATAGTACTCTTTTAAGGTCATTCTTTGTATATAATTTTCATACATAGTCTGTTGCTTTAACTACTTTCATTAAAATTTTATGAGCCTTTTCAGAAAATCAGATGGGAAAATGCAAATAAATTATGCATTTTATTTGGTATGTAGTAGATACAGTATTACTGTATGTGTAAACAAATAAAAATGTTTATTAATATAACAAACACTATGCTGAAAGATCCTGCCGTAGTCTATAAACCACATAGGTTATAAAGAATCACTTTAAGTAGCTGGTGCTGGACCAGACCTCTGGATTTGGAACAATACAGAGTGATAGTATAAAAAGATAAATTATCTTAGCTGTTATAAANGGGAGGTATGTCATGAATTATGAGGCACACAACTGAAGCTGAAAACCTTAAAACATTCATTTTCTGAGAGCAAGTACTTAATATTTTATAAAATCCCACAGACACACTGCTTGCTTAGTTTTGCTTTTTCTACCCATCTTCCCCTCCTGGCAGAGCTCACCAATAATCTTTTAAAATTCTGACCTGAGCACTCAGCAGTCAGCACAGTGCTATGTGTCAGTGATTAGCTTACCTGTCTTTTTACTGCTCCTTCACCCTGTGAGATGCCAAAGCAACAGAGAAAGTATATGTAGCAGTGAATGTTAGCAATGTTAAGAGATGGGGGTTTATACTTGATTTCTTCAA
>WEIU01023806.1:73727-242270 GCA_013389925.1 Aegithalos caudatus | reverse complement strand
CAGCTGCTATGAGATGGCAGACAGAGGAAAAGTTCATTTACTCCAGCTGAGGATTTGGTCACCAGGCTTGAACCAGACTGAAAATTACCCTCCCTGTCCTACTTCTGGAGTCCCTTGAGCATACCTAGGCCTTGATCTTGGGTTAAGGCTCTTGAAAATTGCAGCTGCTGTCAAGTGTTCCACGCAAACATTAGAGTTCAGTGTTAATTTAGGATATTTCACTGTACTGATGTATTTTGATTGGATTGCTGTCTCTTTGAAAAACCTGCCTTTTTCTGTAGAAAAGTTGCCTTTGTAATACCAGATTTTGTCATTTTATCCAAGGATCCAACCACCAAGTAGCTGAAGTAGATGAAATTGGGCACTGAGTTTTGCACCTTGATCCATGGCACTGTTTCAGCTTTGTGACCGAGTTGATCAAGCATCTGATTATCTAAAGAGTGGATTATCCTGATCTACTCATGGCTAGATTCTGGTTCATTCTTCAAGAGTGTATGGGATCACTGAGCAGAATGATGTGTTTTCTGGTAATATTGAGTCCCAGCTTAGAGGGAACCTTTATTTTTCTAAGATATGGTATCTTGGGTTTGTCTGTATTAAAATGTCATTTGACTGGACTTAAACAAGCTGTCCTGGTTGAAGTATCACTGTGGCTGCTGCTTACCATCCTGAAGACATTTGGAATTTTTGATCATAATTTAGGATGGTATGTCAAGTAATTTCTCCAGAAATGTCCACATTGGTTGATAAGGGACATCACCAAGAAGAATTGGAATGACTTTTTCTTCTGTTTTGACACCACATTTCAGCAGTCTGGTGCCATGTTATATGTGTGTATGCATGTACTACTCTCCATTTATTGGGCTAGTGAAAGGGAACAGAGGAATGTCATTTGTATACAGGTGAGACAAATGGGTAAGAAAAGTTTGTATTGATTTGCTGTTTAAATCATATTCTAAGTTGTTTCATGCAGCAATCCTATTAGCTTTTCTAATTTGCTATTTAAACACATTGTACCAATACAGAACTGAATATTGAAAAGATCCTAAATACATAACTTGGTAATTAATAGCATACTATCTTGAGAATACTGAAAATTGCTGCAGGAAAAACTAAACTTAGAGATCTGGGGAGGTTCCTTTTCCATGAGGGATATTAAAGGCTACGTGCACATTTGTTAAGCATCTAAGATTGTAATGAGTTTTCAAAAACACAGATTTATGAAATGGTTTTTATTTAGAATATCTTTTATCCATGACAGTGTTTTTTTAAACACAACCTTTCCATTAAAATGACATACCCAGCAAGGGAGCTGCAAACTTCTTACAGATGCTAAAATATACATGAAGTGTAATGCAGTAAATTGTACAGAGTAGGCCTTAAAGTTAACCATTATAGCTAAAGCAGTGTTTTGTTGAGTTTGGGTTTGTTGTTTTTTTTTTTTTAAGCAAGGCTGGGAGTGTAATAGTTTAATAGAGTTGTGACTCATGTCTGTTAAAAACTCAGAAGACAGCCAGATGTTATTGGGTGGGAGTCTGTGTCTGCACACTACAGAAGAGTTTAGCAAAAAATGCTGGAGCTCTTTAGAGGAAGACTCCCATGCTGTTAGGTCCATGAACTGGACTTGTTTTTCCTGAGGATTCAGTTTTGTGGAAGAAAGCTTTGAAAATACAAGTTTACCCACATCCAGCTAATGTTAGAAGAACATGGAATGTAGATGTGAAAATCAAGCTTTACTTTCCTAAAAGTTGCAGTGAAGGGTCTGGTTGACAGCACACTTGCATGCAAAGCTTGAAAGGTTTCCTTTCAGTCTATTTTGAGTTATTGGTGAATAGAGGGGGAAAAATTATTACCCAAATGGAAAGATTTTTCCTACTCTAGTTATTCTGATGTGGCAAGAGGGAGCTGTATTCTTTGGAAAACAATCTTCATCTCTGTAATGAGAGCAGATGAAGAAGTTTCAGCACAGAGGATAGTTTGAGGGGGAAAAAAGAGAAATAAGTTGAAGCATGTAAAATTAAGCTTGAATAAAGTCCCAGTATCACTACAACTATGGATTCAGCTTTGAGGAATTTTTAATAAAATACTGCTATCACCTTTATAAGCATTCAGATGATCTTAAAAATCTCAGTGTGAAATAAAAAGGAACCTTTGCTGAGGACTTTTCCTGAAAACCTTCATAATCCTTTCAGATTCTGCAGGGATTTCGAGTCTCAGCTGTGTCAGATAACTCTTTCTGTTAGTTAACAGTAGGTTTGACAAAATTCTGCATATTCCCATTTAAGAGTTGGATTTTTGAAATGAAATTTGCAAAACTGTTTCAAAAAGACAACTATTATTAAACTCATAAACAAAGCAATTTCAAAAATATGCATGACTTTGTGAATGACCTTTGTGTTTGTGTTTTAATAGAGATAGATTGATTACAGGTGTATGTCTAACTTCTTTATAGGTTATCTGCTGGCAACTTCAAGCAAAACGTGCATTAATTTCTCAAACGGAAAAGTAACCTATGCACTTTCTTTTGAAATACAAATTGATCAACAGAAGAAAATAGATTTTCATAAATTCTCCTGGAAGTCAACCTATAAACCAAACCAAATGTAGATGAGGAGTGAAAGAAAGATGCAAGTTCACTGCTCCTTTTGGTCTGCTTGTTTTTTAAAAGTGCTGTAAGGAACAAATTGTTTTGCATTCCTATGCTAATAGGAAACACTAATCACTGGAAAAGGTGATTCTGGTTTTGTTCAGGGTTTATGAATTAAGGGTTATTACTGGAAATAGCTCATTTACTCTGTATGGGCTTGAGACAGAAAGTCTGAGTCCTCTGAAGCTTTTGTAAATACACGTTGCAGAATCTTCCCAGACTGAGATGTTTGCCTGTTTGTAGCTGGCTAATCCAGAAGTGCTTCCCTGATAAGGTTAATGCCCAGTTAATTGCTCCTAGCCTTGACACACAGTTTAATTGCTACTTGGCCAACACATTCTTGTTGCTTGCTCTGTGTAGAATTCTAGCGGATGTAGTGATGCAAACTACAGGCTGGTAGAGGGCAAACAAAATAAATACAGTATTTTATGTTCTTTTAATTCAGGGCCAAGTGGATTTGGATGAAGTGTTTATTTAGTTTGCTGGCTGCTTCAGATGCTGTGCCATATTGATTCCTTTTATTACTAGCAGCCATTTAACCTGACCTCTCTCAGATCCAGTATTTTAAAAGCCATAAATTTTAACTTTACTTATGAGCAAGGACTGAAATGCTGTGAAAGCCTTTTTATTAGCAGAGCTTTGCCTTACTCCATGTTCATGTGTCACCCATGGCAACAATATTTAGAGCATCTTAAATTAGAGCGGCTGTTGGGCAGCTCGGTGGTGGTGGGGTTAGCAATAAAAAGAGCTCATAAATATCTCAGGCATGTAGGATTCACTGATCAAAATGAGGGCAAGTGTACAAAAGGAATGCCATGATTAGCAAAAGGTTTTCTTTTCCTGGTTATTTTGTTAAAAATCTCTCTTTTCTTGGTCTTAATGTTCAGAGATAAGGAAGTGTTTTTTTTTTAATTTCAAGTTAAATTGCTGATATTAAATGTATTTTCCTTTGCTGCCTTGTCTTTTTTTTACCATAGTAATCATCCTGTTTGTTTCATTAGCAATTAATCACCAAACAACACTTAAAGCAATCTTTAACATGCAGCTTATGTAAGTATTTATAAAAATATGCCCAGGCCAAAAATTGATGCATAAAAATGACATACCACTTGTTGAATTATAAATAATATGATTGTTTCAAATTTCTTTCTGCGTTCACATGTAAAAAAACCAAAAAAGCTTTAAATTAGTGACATAAACTCAAAGCTTAATATGAACTTCTTGCATGCTTCTAATTAGTTACTTCTGATTTAAATTAGTAATTTTAAAAAATATTATTTCAGACTTAATGACTAAGATTGAGTAATAATTCAGCAGCTTATTTCAAAGTAGGCTTAAGACTTAACAAAATAGATCATAACCATGATTTCATTGTAAGTTTTGGCTTGCTTTCTTCTGTTCTGGTACTGAAGAAGTTTCCCCCTCTGTCCCACAGAACAAAGGTAATGCTCTAGATGTTAACCTCATACTGTCAGAAGTGACTTTGTTTAAATATTAGTACAGGGACTCTTAACTTCATGTTAAACTTTGGCCTGGGAACAAAAATGTTGGTTTAGTTTGAGAAGCATAATTTATATCAATTAGTCTCAGAAAGTGTCACATTTCCCAGTCTTTTAAAGCTGGATTTAAATGTTTGACCTTTTCAGAGGGCGGGTGTGGAAGTAGAAATAAAGCAATCACAGGGCACTGGAATTTTTTTGCTACTACTCAGTTCCAGACTGATCAATTTACAAGGTGCCTGAAACCACTGGGGAATCCTGTTTTCTAAAATTTGGACTTTTTCCTGTCTGCATTGCTTGTCCTATTGCACTTTTCCTCTAGCAGGTTGTAACAGCTATATCTAAAGTCAGTTTATAAGTAAGTATCTTTGAGGAGAAAGCTCCTGCTTTGTACAGGATAGGTAATTGATTGATATTGATTTATATTGGGACCTGTTTGGAGGGCAAGTGCTTCAGTTTGCACCAGCTTGAAGTAGGGCACTAATCTGCTGGAGAAAGAGGGATTCAGATGTCTAGGAAAACTGCCCTGGATGCAGAGCTATGCTGTGAACTGGAAGGTTGTGTGAAAGGGTAGAATTCTGTAACCTGATGAAGAAAAATAATTATTTCAGCAGATAAGATCACAGGGTTTCTATGCAAAGACAGGCTTGTCTGCATTTTGTCTGACACTCATCACTAGCCTGGGAAGTGCACGTGCCCCTTCATGGAGGCTTTTGCTTGAACCTCTGCCTTTGCTTCAAATTCATAGCTTTAATATTGTTGCATTGGGAAACTTGCTAGCATTTTTGAGATGTTAAATGCCGTACATATTCTTTTTGAAATAGTAGTTTGTTTTATTGCAGCATTGTTGTTTGTTAATGATAGGACTGTAGAAAACAGCGACCCCAGCATATGTTTCTAAGATGACAATAGTGCATTTTCACCTTACTCCAAGCATTTCCTTTTCAGCTGGCTAAGGCTCAATGTACCTTCTGGGCCCCAAATTGTGATCTGTTATTATTCATAGCTGAAACTGCAGTTTGTGCAAATGTGGGCTGAATTGCAATCATTATATATAGTAAAATAGATTGAAATATCTGTAAATCTGAAGATGTAGCTGTCTCTTACAATCAGAGAACATGTTAAATTCTCCTCTGCTTTGATTTCTCTTTATTCGATTTAGTTCTTCTGTCAGTTGCAGGGTTGTTCTGAGTTCAGTATTTCTGCTTATAATTTGGAATGCTTAGATTGAGGTATAAAATGAGCAAAACTATATATCTTGTCTTTAATATGTAAGTGCAAGATAGTGATTCTTCTCTTGGTTTTCATCAAGCCGCCCTTAATCTTTTATATGTCACCTGTATAAATTAGTGTTAAAGAAAAAGCTACCCTGTGATCTAAGACTTTTCTAAAGAAATGTTGTATTAAAGCTCTTCATTTGAAAATCACAAGCCAAAAGATGTAATGACTTTCAGATTCCTCCTTTCTAAATCATTCTCTGCATTGAATTGGTGGATGATTGAAGGAGTATCTGAATAGAAAAGTATAAGTGATAGGAAAAAATCCTTTGTAGTTGTGCATACTGTGAATCCTAGCAGAAATAAATGAAACTTCATTAAACAAATGGTTAAGAAAGAATGGAACGTGAAGTAATTTAAGTCACCGTATGGTGTTGCAATCTTGTGGTGTGAGGAGTTGGCCCCTTAGTTTGGGGTGGGCCTGAGTTCAGTGAGCCCAAGCTGAACATGGTGAATGTTACCTGAGGTGTGTGTCCAAAGCAGAGCAGGCACTGAGCTGAACCTGCTTCCCTCAGGCTCTTGGCATATCTCACTCTGAGTCCTGCCACTATGGAAGGGGCCCTTGGTGCTCCATGCTCAAACAGTTCCTTGCCTGCTGAAAGCAGTCCCATGTTCCCTCCTGCATCCACAGGGTAGAACACTCACTGAGTTCATAACTATTTTCTATTCCCTAGTACCACATGAACCTCCACTCTGTGTAATGCAATAGGAACCAGGACTCTGTGTGTTTAGGGCACTGGTAAAAACAGAATCAAATTATTTATAATTTGTTGCAACTTTGTGTTTATTATATTTTCTTAGTGTCAGTGATGCTTTCCCTTCTTTTTCCTTTATGGTTTTTTTGTTTGTTTGGTTGGTTTTTTTTGTTTTTTTTTTACCACACAATGTCTTTCAAAATGTAAATAGTAAGTTAGTCTAGCTCACATAAATATGTTCCTCTAAATATTGTCCTTCAGGCATATTCCTGTAGTTTTAGTTTTCAAAAAGAAACATTATCTAGAAAATAAAGTTAATGATAAATATATAAAGTGTTTACTCTTTAGGGTGTGTTGGGAGTTGTATTTCATACAGAGTGACAGTGATTCATGGCTTCTCTTCATTTTGATTCCCTCTGTACGTGCCTTTGGGGTGGCTTGCATTGCCCACAATGCTGTGTCATTTGTTTCCCGTTGATTTTCATGAATGACATCTTGCTTTTGGCATATTTCCTTCAGCTGGGCTATTAAAAAAAAGAAAGGAATGTGCAGATGTGAGAAAAAGATAATCTCGGAAAGACCTGACTAATAATAGTAGGAATAAAAGAGCAGAAAGCAAGTTTACTTTCACTGGTACATTAAGAATTTAAGAAATCTGTGTTAGCCATGTTGGCATTGAGCAGAAAATTAAAGTATATGTAATACCATCTTTCAGTTAAAGGATGATCAATTACAGATATCATCTAAGAACCAGCAACTTGATTTCAGCCAGTCTAGGCAGGTAGTGATGTCAGCTGTTGTTTTCTCTTATAAATTCAGGAGAGGTGTATAAAGTAATTCACCATTTATAAAAACAATAAAGTGGATGCTTCAGTTGGCTTTTTATCATTGTACTACAAGAAGCAGTAAAAGGAGAGCTCCAGAATTTAAAATCCATAAAAAGAAACATTTTAACACAGTGAGCAATTGAATTTCTTATTGCCAAACTATGTTTTTGTATTAAGACTAGGTATAAACACACACCATGTATCCCCAGAAATGCTTGTTAATAACCTGTAAAACATAAGAGAGTTGTTTATTTGTTGGTTTGGATTTTTTTTTTTACCCATGAGATAATCACATTTTCAGGTTTACAGCAGTTCTAAAGGTCTGCAGAAATGAAAAAGGTACTGAGAAGGAAATTTCCCAATTTGGGATGCAGTCCCATTATGGAGTCTTGTGCATTTTTCTGGAAAACATCCAGTAATAGATGCTGGCTCAGAAAGCAAGGGGACAGGTCTTCCTGCTTAGGAAAGCTTTTTAGCTCCTGTATCTTTAGCTGTGCTCTAATATGTGATTACTTCAGCTCTATAATGAAAGGGGAGGAGGAATAAAAGCTGAATTGTAAAAAAAAATATGAAGTTCTTACTGTGAGTGAAATTTCATACTAAATTATTACAGTCTTAGAATGGGTCAGCTGAATGCTCAATACCAATCTGTGAGTAAGGGTTCTCAGTAAGTTTTTGAATAAATGAGGACACCTCAGTGAGCTGGGGTGTGTAAGGAGTGAGTCACAGTGTGTGTGGGGAGGCTGAGCACACAGCTTGCTGTCTGTTACATGTGCCATGTGATGCGTCACTCCAAACTTCAGGTGTTGATTGGATTTTCTTAGGAACGGCCTTCATGCATTGCAGTCTTCCAGTCTGAGGAAGTGGCTCAGCTTTATATAAAATAGGCTGTAACCAGCATGATTAAAAACTTGATACCTTTTTTTTTTTTTTTTTTTTAGGTAATGGAGCTTAGAGCAGTACTTGAGTGTAGTGCAGCTTGCACAGGGTGTGTGTGTGAACACTCCTGTCCTTCTCTGGTCAGCCAGGCAGCTGTAGCAGCAGTCTGCAGTCAACCCTGCCTGCTGGACCTCCCAAGCCACGAGCCCTTCCTTGCAGGCTCTGCGGTCACCTTGAGGCAATTCCCGGTGGATGCTCCTCCCGGGCAACCTGGCAAGCCTGGCTGCCTGCTGGGGTGCCCAGGGCCAGCAGCCCTGGCAGTGAGCTGCTGTGCCCTGTGTGCTGCCAAACAGCCCAGCAAGGCTGGCTGGTGACTGAAACTTGAGAGAGATTCCTCTCTGCTGATCAGTGCCTTTCACTTGGCCTTTTTTCACACCGTTATTTTTTGCTTGGTTTTCTTTCTGCTTCTCAGCCTGCGGTAGGCACCACAGTGCCTCCTACTGATGCAGTTTTTAGTGATCTTTAGCACCTTTGTGTTCTATGCAGCCATTCCTCTAACTCTGCCTTAGTGCTTGCTAATTTGTCAGTAATGGTAGTCTCCAGAATGGCAATTAGTGAACAGAAGAAGGATGCACTCTGTGATGGAGCAGCCAGACCTGTTTGTCTCCACACACACCCCCCAAACCCCCACTTTTCAGCTACATATCAGTCTGCAGGTAAAGGAAGTGTAAATTGCTTTATGTAGGCACTACTGACAAGTCTCTCTTTGGTGCCAATTCTCAGCTTTTTTACTTTTAAGAATTTGCTGAACATGCTGTTCAGAATTACTTGCACTCTAGGATTGCTAAAATCACAGCAAATCGTACTAACATATCTGTCTTTTCTGTGACCCTTGAATCCCTTCAGGCATGACAGTATGGACGTGTAGGTGAAGGGCTTCTGTTATGTTCTCTTGATTTTTTAGTACTACTTAAAAGTGGAACCAAAGGCCCTTGAGTTCTCAAAAACAGAAGGCATATTGCAAAGCAAAGTCTCTTAGTCAGTGTTTCTGTGACACATTTACTGTTCTGCCATATAAAAACTAAGTAGATGCTACAAAGGCTTTTAAATTAAGCTGTGAATTTCTTTATTGATTGGAGTGCATCTATTCATTGAATTTTGTTCTTTACCTATTCCACTATCATTTTATTAATACTGATTAAAACAAATGCAGCCACAAAATAAAGCCTTTCTAAGGTCACATAGTCAAGCATTTAAAGAGAGAGAAGGTTTGGGACACTCAGTATTTCCTCTGCTTTTCTGTGAAGTGCTTTCTTAAGCCTGTAATCAGGGAAGGAGGCAGCAACAGCAACCTCAGTTTGTTATGTTTACATTAACCCGTGCTTTGCTTGTTTTCTGAAAAAGCTGCTGTGCTTGTCAGTATCACAGCACCAGTTTCAGCTTGAAGAAAAAGGTTGGCTAAAACTTAGAGAGAACTAATAATGTATCTTGTCTCAGGAGAAATGTGTTTGAAAATATCAACCATTCATATGATCTGTTGCCTTCAAAAAGCAAAACACTTGTTGTGTAGCAGTGTTTGTTTTTGTGAGTCCAAAGATAATGCTCTCCTTGAGACTGTTAGCAATGTCCAGTTGGACATCACTGGCCAAGGAGGAAGAAGCAGCCCCATTCTCATCACTGGTGTGGGCTTTACAGTGGCACAGAGCGAGCCAGCTATCGCCCATCACTTTGTCAGGTCTGTAAATTATGTGCCATTCCCTCCAAGTCTGAGTGGGGATATCTGCTGAACTAGGTTTAACTTGATGTTATTTTTAGAACAAATTACATTGATTGCATACTATTTCAAAGGTCCCAAGTAATAAAGTACACAATTAAATGTGTCTGACTAGTTTAAGTTCTCTGTGTGGTTTTTGGTATAAAAACTTAATCATTTGTTTTCCAGACTCTTCTGGCAAAGATTTTGGTCCTACTCTGGGATTAAAGAAGTCCAGTTCTCTTGAGAGTCTTCAGACTGCTGTGGCTGAAGTAAGGAAGAATGAACTCCCTTTTCACAGACCCAGGCCTCACGTGGTGCGGGGTCGGGGATGCAACGAGAGCTTCCGAGCTGCCATTGACAAGTCCTACGATGGACCTGAGGATGGAGAAGAGGGTATGCTGCTGATGGCACTGACTGAGGGAGCCACCTCCACTTAGCACTGCTGAGGGCCAGCTCCATAGAGCACCATGAGCAAGTGATTTAGTCCAATTGAAGCTGATCCCATTTTAAAAGCTGTTCACATCTTCCCCTGAATAGAGTTGTCTTTGCAGTACCCCATCCAACCTTGACTGGGTTTAGTGTAAAGTCTTTCACTGATCTCCTTTGGGGCAGGGGTGGGTTGGAGGATTTAGAACTCAATCCTTAAATAATTATGTTTTTCAACTTCAAGAAGCAGCTGCTTTCTTCAGATTACATTAAAAATTATCTCTCTTGTTTTACAATTCCCCCTTTTCCAGCCAGGAAATTTGTTTCATGTTGTAGATAAGGCAGAGTGTATTGATAGCACCCTGCTGCTTGTTCTGTCACTATGGGTTTTATAGACCCCAGTCTGGAAATACATCTCCTTTAGTATGGAGTGTAAAACTGTGCTTGGATCCTGAGCCCCCCAGCAGAAAG
Source organism: Aegithalos caudatus (assembly GCA_013389925.1). Classification (NCBI taxonomy): domain Eukaryota; kingdom Metazoa; phylum Chordata; class Aves; order Passeriformes; family Aegithalidae; genus Aegithalos; species Aegithalos caudatus. The sequence goes on along the minus strand of WEIU01023806.1, from coordinate 231,793 downwards.
AACATGGCTCTTTTCCAGCCAGACAGAACATTTTATCCATTTCTTGTTCAGCCACTAAAATAGAAAGATTCCAGGGAGTGAATGAAGTCATTTTGTTACACAAGTTGGTTATGCCAGTCACCAGAATCTCTTGTTGAAGTAAGCGCTCTCTTTGAAACCCAGCACACGGTTTTCTTGAGCTGATGGAGGTTAACAAGCTAGATTTCAAAGAGTACAGTGCTTTACTGTATCAGGATTTTTATTTCAGGAACAATAGCTAGAAAACAATTCATTAAAATAATTCTGTGTTTTATTTACAATACAAATCTGTTTGAATCCACTAGATCTGTTTAGTCTGCTTTTTAAATTATTCAATTAAATGAGTAAGTGTTGTGAGTCATTTGAGCTCTTTGAAGACACTCGCTGTATTTCACATGTTTGCATTTCGGTGGCCCGTAGCCATCCTCACTGCTTCTTTTTCATTCTGTGCAGATGGTGGCTCTGATAAGAGCTCTCACTGTGGTCAGGAAACTCAAAATGTGGAATCTGCCCCTCCAGGGAACCCTGAAATAGAAGATGCAGAAATCAAAGCAAAAAAAGACAAAAAAAGTAGGGAAAAAGAGAAGAAAAAGGGCAAATCTAAAATCAAAGAGAAGAAAAAGAAGGAAGAAAATGAAGATCCAGAAAAGAAAAAGAAGAAAGGCTTTGGTGTCATGTTGAGGTATGACATTTTACAAAGCAAAACAGCCACCCATTCTCGTTATAAGATAGGAAACAGCCGATACTCTCATAAAGTAGTGGAAAAATTATTTCACTTGGACTCAAATAATGTTTATGTTATTGAAAAAGAAAGCAGTTTATACTTTTACACCAAACTTGTAACTGCGGCAGAAGACATTTGGCAGACAAAATGTCTTTTTGTGCCTTTGAAATGCATTCCCATATGTCATAAAAGATTCAAGGTTTTAGGCTTAAAGCAGGCATGTATCGGTGGGGAAGGATTTGTGGGGAGTATTTCTGAGTAATACAAATCCAGCTCCCACAGTCAGACCTTTGCCTTCTCTTCCCTTGCTTATCTGCTTCCTTCACAATCTGCAGGGAGAGCAGAATTCCTTGTGTTACTGCAAAAGGTCTACTAACATTTGCAGTTGCTGAAAGCCACTACCTATGATAAAATCTTTGCTTCATGGCTTCAGCCATTGCCTGCAGTGAAGAAAAGTTCAGTGTCCTCCCTGCCCAGCGTGCAAGTGTTTGGATTTCTGCTGTGGCTATTTGTTCTGTGGCTCTGTACACTCTGGAGTCATCACAGCTCTTCAGGCTGTTTCCTTGCTCTTGCTGAAACATTTGCTGTTGTGGGCACTGGTTAACTGGTAGGCACTGTTAAGGGGTAACACCCTTCCCTCTGGTGCCTGTTGACTGTGTAGAGGATTTAAGTGTTGCAGTTTAAGTAGCTTTTTGCATTCAGTACAGGGTATGTGATGAAATTTTTGGTCATGTGGAGGAGATTAAACTGAAGGACCATGTGGTTACTTATGGCACTGAACACTTAACATTGGCTTTAGGAGGTTATTGGTGTTTCTTGTCATGCTGTATTGTAGACAGGACACATACATACAAAAATCACATTCATTGCTTAGGCAAGGATACATTTAACTAGTAATCCAAGAAATTCAGCTTCATCACTGATCATGGTCTTCATTAGGTCATACAAAGTGCGAACCTGCTGTGCAACTTTCTGTCACTGTGTTCTCTAGAGTAAAATCACTTGTGTTACATTGACATGGAAGGTTTTAGCTGACTTTCTTCCATGTCAACATTTGAACACTGTGGAGACACTGTCAAAAATATACAGGCATGCCAGATTTGCATGATTTCCACAGTTGTTAGTGTTTATAACCTGGCTATACCAGTCTGCTTTCAAATGGGCTCTTTGGGAACAGAGGAGGCCTGTACACACACCCATGCATTGCACATGCATTTGTGTTCATACTGTTAAAAGAAATAGGGCTCAATATGGAAGGGTAGTCAAAAACTGAATAATTAGGAGAGCGACTTCAAAAGCTCTCGTGTATCTTAAGCTTTATATCTCTTCCCATTCTTTTTAGCTCTTTGACATGAGTAGCAAAGAGGAGAGGGGTGGCTCAGGGGCCCAACAAAAGGAGAAGTACTGTTATATGTGTCAGAGATACATAGCAGATTCAGAGTTTGAATTGTGAAGTCTTATAGGGGTATTATATCTGAGCCAGAAAGAACATGGGATGACATCAGAATCCAAAACAAGCTATGGTAGTTGACAGAAACTCTCATAATGGTCAATATGCAAAGCTGGGAACAACAGGTTGTAGTGATTCCCTCTCTCAGAATATACTCCACATTTTGGTAGTACACAAGGTTTATGCATCTGCTCTTTCCATAAGCTTGTCTTTGGTTTAGATTGATAGTCTTCCCAGCTGACAGTGTTAAAATATTTATCTGTATGGTAGCACATAATGGGAATTTCTATCCCACACCTCTGAAAATCTCTACAAAACAACAAAGATGGAAGCAACACATTATAATAAACAGAGAAGGAGAAGTAGTTAAGAAGTAACAGTTCAGCTGGGAGGTTTTTAGAAGTTCTGTGTCCTTGTTGGTATTTCTTTCCAGAAGTTATAAAACTTGAAAAGAAATTCCTTCCTGAAAAGATGAGAGTATTAGGAAATTCTAGCCATGATAAGAAGTGAAAGAAGGGTGCAGACCTGTGAAGTAGAGCTTTAACAAGAGCAACCAGTATAAGTCTACAAAAGAATTGGGACCATATGTCCTGGGCAAGATGAGCAAATCCAGGCTGATATTTTTTCAGACAGAAACTGGCACATATGACTTGAAAAACAAAACCAATCGATCTGAATGTTTTTAGAAGAAATAATAGGGAATTAATAGTGGAATTTAGAGCAGGTCAAATACCAACTAAATATTAGATTCAAGCGGTATAATTTCAAACTGGCATCTTGTACTGATGTGAAGCATGAGGAGTGTCCAGAGGGATGGGGAGGACATTTGAATGATAAGTATTTTAGCAACACAGATGGAAAAAAATTCCAGATTTTTTTATGACGTTGTGGGAATGAAACTGGCATGTTTTATTGGTAGAACATCTGTGGAAGGGAAGAGAGAAGTTTAAGATGACAAAAGTTGTGAGCTTCTGCAGCAGGCAAGGTGGCCACTAATTTTTGGTATCTTAAAGAAGTAGAGAGAAGTATTTAGAAACTGAGATGAACCCTGTTTTTTACATGATGAATTTAAATCAGAAAGGGAACCTGCCACATAGCGAGCATGAGAAATGTAAACACTCTAGTGAAGCAGAATGCTTGGTGGAGAAAGAAACCTGTAGTGTGCATTTTGTAGGTACGGTGGTGGTTGTGCTGTGATCCCCCATGTGTGAGACCACCAAAAGGAGGAACAGAGCCCTTGTTAGACTGACAGGAGAGATAGGGCCAAGGGAAGCAAGTTATGAAAGCAAGTGGCAGGGGTGAGAAGAGGAAATATATTCCTGGGACCAGGCAATGTTATGAATTTTTTCACCTAGTCTGGTGACTGCAGCCGTGTGACGAAACCTACAGGGAGCTGGAAGCCCCACTCTGGTATGTCCATACTATTTGTAGTTCATGGGCAGCTTTGTTCAGAGCTCTTTCAGCTGTGCCTGCATGGTTCTGCTGTGTTGTGGGATGCATCCAAACAGAAAAACAGACTTGCTGAACCCATGTCAAAATTGGCTTGAGATAAGTAGGAACTGAGCATCTGTGGTGAAAGCTCCAGGACCAGAAGGACAATGAAAAAGAGAGATCTTGCCAGAAAGCTCAGTGCTAATTAAGACACATGCATTTTCTGATGAATGACATGGGGTCAGGTGTAAAGGACAAAAGAAAGTAGAATTTGAGGCTAAAACAGCTGCTGGAAATGCCCTGCTTATCTATGGTGGGATTTTTGTGCTGTGCTTGCTGGGTCACACATACAGCTGTGAGTTTTACCTTGATAGTAGCCATGTGAATTGTCTGGCTTCTGCTTTATAATCAATAACAAAGCATTTCAAGATATTAAAAACAAATCCAAGTATTCAGCTCTTGTACAAGAATTGTTGAGCTTTAGTCTTTTGCATCTGAGATTTTTGAACATATTGGAATTGCTACTGCATTGGTTTTTTGCCTTTTTTTTTTTAATTTAACAACAGAAAATAGCAAAGCTGTTAGCAGTTGCTAACAGATTTCACTTAGTGCCTCATCTGTTGCTCAGCTGCTATTTACTTGTAGTTCCTGGTCTTTTTTTACACATACAAAAAGAAGAATGATTGCTTTCCTGCTAAGCTTTTCCTTGATTGAAGCTTTATTTAGGTGACTGTGATTCAGGGAGACCATCAAGAAATCATGCTTTTATTTTTGTAATCATTGTTTTTTTTTAAAAGACCTGTTTTTTCACTCAGTATTAACTGAAACTCTTGGCTGCAGCATATTAATGGCTATGGCATTTGGGCAAAGTAGGTTAATGTACTGGAGGTTGAAATGCTGATGACACTGGTAAATGTCTCTGTAATCCAAAGTACTATTTCACTGTGGTGCTGAAGTGCACAGTTTTGTTTCCTTGGTTGTTTCTGATGCATATATTGCCTGCCTTAGTTCTGAAGGTGTTTATGTGCTGTCCAAAGAACAACAGAAGTTGAGTCTTAACTGGTTTTGTATAATATTGGCCAAGGAGCATTATATTTTACTTTTTGCTGTTTTCTGGCACATCATGCTGTCATTATTCACTAATAACCCACCACTAGACAACAGACAGAAAGTAAATTGATAGTGTGTTTCAAGAAAACAATACATTAAATACTTTCATTACTGGAGCTGTGACTAAATGTATTCTTCAGTCTAAGGGAAAGGCAAGTGTCTAGCATCTACACTGAATCTTTTTCAGAACAGAAATAATACTGAGTTCTGTGCAGATACATAAGTGCAGCAAGATTGTACAATGCCACGTTTGATTCTTGGCTCATCGCTTTTCTCACACTGAGCTGACTGATTCTTTCCAGGTACCATGAGTCTTAGAAGACTGCTGGACAATGAGCAAATGAGCTTCCCTGTACTTCTTTTTGAAGGTGTTCAGCATTTTCAGGAGAAACACTGTAGTGAAACAGCATATTTGTGCCTTTGGAAAAGGTACTGTCTAGTGTTGTTGTTTAGAATTGGCAGCAGCTTTGTGAGGAGGGCTCTGTAGGCTGTTTGGAAGGGGTAATTAATCCATTGGTGCAGGGTGTTAGAAATCCCTGATGCTGAACATTAATGCAAAATGTATTCTCACTCAGGACCAAGGATGCAAAGCTGATCTAACCAAGAGGTTAATGAAATAAATTTAAAAATTATTCCTCAGTTTTCTAGGTGAAACTCCAGTTTGTAGTCTGTAGTTATTGAATTGCCATGCTTTGAAAAACTATCAAAATATTCTCTTCTAATAAAGGTAGACTTTGTGTTTCTAAATTAAGTTGGCAGAAGACTGAACCTTTAAATCATCAGGGAAATGTGACCTCTGCATGCAGTGCAGTTCTGTATCCTAATCCCATAGCAGTTGTTACAGTGCTGGAGCATAATAAACGTAAGTCTATGGCTCTCTCTACCTTTTCCAGATAGTGATTGTAAAATTTCTGGGCAGCTCTTTCAGTTTTATGGATATGAAGGTAAGATAGCTAATGGACTGCAGCCACACCAATGGCATTTTAATAGGTAGCTCCCCCGGGCAGAGACCAGCAGGCTGAAGTCATAATTTTTTTGTGTGGCACAAAAATCTAAGAGCAAGTATGTGATTGGTGACTCAGAATAAAGAGTTGTGCTGAACTGGAGTGCAGTGGGAGAGCACTTTCTCATTCAATCTTCACTTCTAGGCTGGACTCTGGAAGCAAAAACAGCCAACCTTCTTCATATAAAGCAGTGCTTGTCAACTTGACTGTTTCACTAGAAAATACTTTTAAAATTAGTATAAGTGAGAAAATGTCTATCCCCCAGCAGTATTGTACTTCAACCATGACTTGCATATTTGTGCACATATACGTATAACTGCGAGCCCGGGAAGCAACAATATATATGCGTGTATTAGTTAGATTTGCTTTTTGCTCTTCAGAAAGAGTGCAATTTCCCACATAATAGTTCATCTTAAATTATTTACCTTCCATTTCACAATATGAGCCATGAATATTTTATTTTTTGTCCCTTTAATTTGCCAATTTTCCTTTGAGCTAAGTGCCTTAGTGATTTTAATTTTTCATTCTAGTTGGAAGACAGAAATGACCCTTTTTTCATTACTACTATTACAGGCCTTGTGCTCAGAATGATACTTTTTACAACCAGCACTGTTGAGCCTGTAATGGTATTGCAGAGTAGATAGCATAATATACAGATATTGACTTCCATTAAGTATGGCACTGTGATAACTTATGGAGAGAATTTTTTTTTCTTTTCTGTTGCTCTTAGAAGTTGAGTGTTGTAGAAGAAAAGATAGCAGTATATGAAGAAGGAGCAAATAGTAAGGACGTGACTTGTTGGAGAGAGGTGGTGTATATAACTTTTTAATGTATTTATCTGTGTATGATGTTGGAAATCAATATGCATTGACAGATTAAAAAAAACCATAACAAGATTAAATTATGTTTTAATTAGGCTAAAGTTATTTTAGATTTTTTTTGTCCTCAATGGCAAAATTATCTGAGATGGATCATGTATTTGAAAGACAGCATCAGTTAATGAGGCAGATTAGTTATTTAGAGATCTTGATTTCCTTTTGCATAATAAAATTCCCACTTTTCATTTAGGTAAATTGGTAAATAAAAGTCCACTTTCCTTTAAAGAGCATAAGAACACAAGAGAGAGGATATATCTAGTCAATTTAATAGATACCAAATTTGTCAAGTATTTTAGACTAAAAAAATCAAACATTTCATTTTACATGTATGACTTTCTTTTCCTCCACCATATTAATTCTTCCTCGGCTGCATTCATAGTCAGAATAAAGCAGAGAAAATAAGGGGGTTTTGTACTAAAAATGATCATGCAGACTGCCTACTAAAGGCTGATTTGTTTAATTAAGCATCTGTTCTCCCCTTAATATGCATGCATAAATCTCATTAACGTTAGATGTATGCAAGTGCAGTGAAGAATAGACCCCTCACTCTCATTACTGAACTTGGATAACAAGATTTATATTTACTTAACAGATCAGATCAGAAAGTTCCCTCTGACTATTTAAAAGGACTCGAAATTACAAACTGTTTGCAGGGAGCATGCTTTTTGTGAAAAACTTGCATGTTCACTTCAAGTTGAAATATCATTATTCAAGTCATTACTAAGCAAAAAAAAAAAAAAAAGGCAGTGTGCTTTGTCTGTGAGGATTAACTTTAAATTCAACTTTAATGGATACTCGCCTATTTAATATTGACCTCTGTGCACACCACAACTTCTAAAAGTAAACTCCAGATATTTTCTGAAGGTAGCATATTTCTTCTAAGTCCTTCTCTAGTCTCCAAAGAAATATGTTCTGCAAGAAGAGTCCTAGAAAGCAAAGTGTGTTCTTGGGGAATACTGAACACTGCTGCACTGTGTTCATCCATCATTGACTAGAGTTGGCTGTTACTTGCTCTAAAATCCTCCTAAAATCTAGCTGAGGATAAAGCTTGAATTCCATGTTTTCTACAGAAATTGTGATACATTGGGTATTACTGTAGGTAGTACAGAGTATTATGGTTAAAGGTCCTAGAGGGTTTAAAGACACGCCCACAAAATTTTGAATTAAGGCTTCCTGTGCTGCATCTTAACCAATAAATACAAAGTTTTTCTCAGGAATACAGTGTAGAGTATAAGCTCTACCTTGATAACAACAGAAACAACAGGTTTTTACTGATTTTCTGATTCAGTAGTTCTTGTAACATGACCGTGGTAAATGGAGGGCTTGGGAGGAGAGACAACAATTACCAGAGAAATGATGCTGAAGGGGACTCCTGACAGATTCCTTAACTCCAGAGTGCTCCTGGGTGCTGCTTTAATAGGTATTGCAGTTAACGGCCATCTGTAGAGAAAATTAAATATACTCATCTCACTGAATTATGATTTATGCCACACAATGCAGTCAAACCAAAGTAATATTTATATTATAGTGCAGAGTCATTGATTAAATGCACATGGCATCTCAAATCCAGTTGACATTTTAAGTCGAAATGATTGCAGACATGTGGTCATTTATTTAACTATTACTTTAAAAAATGTGTCTCTACTTGTTATTAATAGAAGAAAGTCAGACCTGACCAATATTTCAATAGGCTGACCTTTTGTTTTGCTGACATATAAAAGAAACCTCCTTTTGGAGTAGTCACAATTTCAGAGCATATGAAGTATGCTAGCTTCAGAAAAAACCTGACCCCTTGAACTACTCTGTCTCTTTCTTGCCTTTTTTGTTTTTTTTTCCACATGGGATTTTTGAAAGAAAATAAAGAAGAGATGGTTTAAGAGATAGGAAAAGTTTTAGGTTTGGGGTTAGATATGAAAAGGTTTAGGAGTTACTATGAGAGAGGCTTTGTTTCAAATGCCTTCTCTGCTACTGATTTCTTGGGAATCACTGGTTAACTCCGCTGCTCTGAGCCCTAGCTTTTACACAAAAATTGTCCTCTGTGCTTGTAAAAAAAAAATAACATATCCCTGCTTTGTATTATCATTGTTCAGCTAAACCTGTTAAAAATTAAATACATTAAAAAACCAGTGTGGTTACTCTTGTAACAGTGTAGCAGGCAAATAGTTTTATTCTTAAGAAAATGAAAAAGTAGTGAGCTTTCATATGACTCTCAAACTAATTTTCCTCTCCATACCCATTCTTGCTGCTGCTGCTGCATGTAGTGATGAGCTAGGGTTTTCTTCTGTCTGTATTACCTCCTAGCTACAGATGCTCTCACCTTCAGAAATGCTTTTTGGAACATAATGCCTCAGAATTAAAGCTGGCTTTCTATCTTTTATCCTGATTTTATGTTGTCTTGCTATGTAAAAAAAAATTGTCATTTGAAATTTACTGTGGGCAAACTATTTTTTCCTCTGCAGATTAGTCCTCTTGTTGGCCTCCCTCTGCCATCATGAGGACTGGCAGCATCTTCCCCCTTTCACAAAACCCCTATATGGGATGTCATCTTTTCCTGAACCTTAAATCCACTCAGTGTGGGGCAGTGCCTAAAATTTGCTGATTTACTACCCAACACTGAAGACATGACCACACAGAAATTTCTTCCCTTTTAGCTTGGACTCATGTTGCTCCCAGATTATATGGGTCTCTCTTAGTGGTTCACACTGCTGGGTCCTGGTTCTGCGTGCTCCCACCTACCTGTGCCAGCTCCAGCTCTGTTCCCTTCCCACTCTGGTCTGTGTTACCTGGCCAGTGTGGTCACCTGCTGTGAGCAGCCTGTCTCAGCAGCACTTTGCCTTCTGCTGTAACATTTGCAGTGAGTCTGGGCAAGAAGTGTTTCACACAGCTTTCAAGTTCCCTGAGAGTTGCCTCTGTTGTGAACCATCCACCATGTGCATGAGCACTGGCACAGCTAAATGAAAGATGGAGAAAAGCTTTATATTCTTTTTACGCCACCTCCTGCTTTCCATCTCTGTCCCACAGCAGTGAGGAAAGCTCTTTACAGCTTCCTGCTCTGCACCTCATTTGGTCATGTCCCATTCACCTCCACTTCTCCTTGTGTCTTTGGATGCGAATGCAGAGGTGCAGGATTGATCCTTACCCAGCAGTTCCAGCTCATTCAACTGTTAACTTAGCTGGTAACCTGTCAGCTCCAACCTTTCATCCTGTACAATGCTTGTTCTCCTCCTCTCTCTACCCCATTCTGCAGCCTGGGATCTCTCTTGTCCTGGCTGTCACCCAACTTATGCAGAGCCTTGAGTAATAAGCCCAGTGGAGTTCCTTAGTTTGGGCTCTGCCCTCAGTGGGAGTTCTACTCTGCACCTTGTCATGGGCAGCAACTGCTCTGATTTCTCAGTGGTCACAATGCTGTTTGGTGTTTACCATAAAAGTTAATTAGGCAGTCAAGTGCTCCCCCAACATTCAAATTTACATTCAAAGAATCTTCCCGTTTACTTCCTTTATTCAGTGAAAATGACATCTCCAGGATCTTGGCTTGGCCCTGGTGCATGTGAGAGAATTTGATCTTGCTCTTTAAGAGGTCTTGGAATAATTCTTAGGAGTGAAAATGAAGAGGTCTTCTCCTTTTTCCCTTTCTATTATTGCAACTTCCACTTTTGCTCTATTTTGTTGTTGTTGTGAAGAAGAAACAGTAAGGAATGAATAAAAAGTAACCAGGTAAATATAAAATGTTAGCCAATGCTGTCATGAAAAACCCTGTCCTCCTCTGTGTGTTAAAAATTCTGTCTGTGTGTATATTTAGTACAAGATACATGAGCCACTAAGTATCAGTTCTTTAGCATTTAACTCCAGTATTGGGTTTGAAGTAATGAGCTGTGTGCCTGTGCCATTCATTGTCCCTTATTTGAAAGCTGTGAATACCTGTCCCCACACTAACCCCAGATTATCATCAGGTTGGTTGCTAGTAATGTGTAAATAGAATTGTAAAGTTATCTTCTGGTGACAGAGGGCCACTATTGTTGTTTGCTATTTTCCTTCCAGCCAAAGAAACCTAGTGAGTAATGAGTCAGGCTCTGTTCATTCTACCTCTGTCATCTTTGTGTTTAGCTTATCCTCTAATGTGGAAGTCTGTATTACAGTAGCTCGGTATAACAGACATCCTAATGTTCTGGTTTTAATTAAAATTGGATTGAGGAAATAAACAATTCAAAGAAGTTAGCTTTCCTTTCTATGTCCACCCCACCCTCCGCAAATACGCTTTCCATTCCTCTTCTGTGTTTGGAAGTGTTTGTTTTCACTTACATGTTCTTGGATCACCCAGCCTCTTGAACAGACACCTTCCCTAACAGACAGCAAGGAAGGACACTCAAGGAAGTTTACTTTTATTTATTTAGTCTTCTTAGCAATAAGTTTTTAAATTACTGATTTTTTTTGTCTGTTTGGTTTGATACAGGCTGCAACGTAAAACACAAGTTTTTAAATAAATCTGTCAAAATGAAGACTTCACAAAACCAAAATGCACTGCTTCCGAGTAAAAGAAATGTCCACAATACAGCTGCAGATTATTTTTAGTGACTATATGTGTGTATAGATACACCAGAGAATTAGTTACTAAAAAAGAAATTAACAAATATTTCTTTCCTTTAAAACAGCAGATTATCATGATTGTAAGTGCTGCAATAGGTTAATGTACCTCTTCATCTCTGAAGACCTCTGCCTCATCTCTTTTGTAATTAATTCCTATTCAGGCTATTTTAGCTTGGTTGTCATTTGTTGCTTCTCAAACCATCAGTCATCTGCAGCAGTGGAGGGTGCTGTAGGCAGAATCAGGCAGAGCTCCAGGAGCTCTGGGCTGAAATGTCTTGGGAAGATGGGAAGAGAAATTTCTAGGTATAGATTTGCTTTGAATCCTCTCTGCCTATAGCAGTGGTGTCAGGTGCTCTCTCCCTACATTTCACATTTGCTAATTTCAGTAACTGCCCAGTGCAAGTTGTATTTACACACATGTGGTGTGAATGCTGACACTGTTCTCTAAGGCCACTGGGAGAGCCTCTAAACCCTGTGGTGCTGCTCTAAACTGCAGTTTGTTGACTTGCCTGTGAAGCCTGATGCACCCAGTGAGTAGGGAAAACTGACTTGGCAATGTGAGATTGCTAATTCTTAGTGGATAACTGGATTTAGTCCCCAGTGGTGAAATGAAGCAAATTTTGGGTTATTGCATGTCCTGCATGGAAAGTACTATTACAAATCTGTGTCTTAGAGATACCTAAGTATTTCACAAATACTTACATGCTTCTGGTGTGCTTGGAGGGGAGGAAGGATGCCACACTCATACAAAATGTATGTTCTGGTGGTCTAACAGGAAACACACCAAATTTTAGGCAGTCTAAAATATGCTAACAAACTTATTCCAATAACAGTATATTTATTTAGTTCATCCTTAACATTTATTCTGGTTTAAATACCAGCTTCTTCTGTTTTGTGGGAATATTCAGATTGAAGAGAATGAGTTTAATCTTTTTTTTGTTTTAGGCTAGAGTTTAAAGAAATTGAAAGATGATTTTCCTGTCATGGTGGGAAGAAGGATCACTGCTGGCCCTAGATCTCCTGTGAAAAACTTACATTATACTGTAAACTGCTGTCCATGCACTTGTATGGAATTAAAAGTGGAGCACAGACAAAATGATCTTTCACTAGAGAAGATTAAAAGGAAGGAAAAAAAAAGTAACCAGTTCCTCTAGAGTAGGGAGAAAAATGAGTGTTCAGGTTCAGAATAAGTGAGTAGTTAAGATTTACCTGAGTATTAAGGCCTCAATTCAGCAGAATAAAGTAATAGACTACAGGTGTATTATATGTGATTCCACTTCCTTTTTTCTAGACTTTTATTAAAGCAATATGTTTACACCATAGTAAAAGGCTACAGTGGAGAGCTAAAGTTACAATACCTAGGTAACTCTTTTAGGAAATGTATTTGTTATCTGTAAAGATTGTGTGTGTGAGTACAATTCATTCATCACATGTAGAAACTCAAAAATTTCTACCTGTGCTATTTTAACCTGTTACCTTATTCCTTTATTTTTATGGAACTCATGTGTTAGCACGTAAATCTTTGAAACTATTGTATATTAGTTTCCAGAATTTCAAGTAAAAGGTCTCTTTTTTAAACTAACTATTTCTGTCTCCATTTTAAAGAACAGCAAAAGATCAGGAGAGGAGGTGGTGGATTTACATATTTGCATAATATAAATCCTCTAGGGAAGGGGAGCAAGGAGATCCTTAGGGACTATATAGGCTTAAAGGAGCTTCTTTCCAGTAGAATATTCTTGTCACATCACTACATCTGCCTCATCTCCTCAAGGTCACATAGGCACTCAAATGTTGAGCCAGCCCACGCCTGGAAAAAAGCATGTTTGACAGAGTATTGTTATTAATGGCTTCATGGGACACCAAGACCATTTGTTGATCTTGGCTGTCAGTTTATTGTCTTTCTCAGTCTTTGTTTATTTTGTGTACATCAGGCATTCACTGTGTACCTTGGGACACAAATTGCCTATAACAGATCAAATTTGCTGGTCAAAGGTTAAGTCACTCTCATGAGGCTGTTTGCCTGTGATAGCAGTGCTGTCTGTTGGCTTTGATACCATAGTTACTGCAGTAATATTGTAATGACTTTGCACAATCATTAAAGCTCAATAGAAAGTTCCAGCATTCCAGGTAGAAAACAACAAATTCCTTGGTTAGTTGGGCTCTCCTTACTCAAGCAGATTCCTTTGTGAGGAATCTTGTGTGCTGTATTTAGAAAATGCAGGTCAGACTGAAACCAGGAGAATGATTTCTGTGGAGAGAAGTTCTTGTCCACAGGGGCTAACATTTTACATTGTCCAGCCATGTTTAGACCAGCTCCATACTTAAGTGTCCACATAAGTAAATGGAAAATTACGTTGAACATCTAGGTTACTGTTTAATATCCACCATGTAGAGCAGCTACAGACCTAAACCAAGTCTGGAATATAAAGGTTGATATGAAAATCAGTAAAATTCAGAGGAAATTTCATATTTAGCATTGATCAGAGAAGGAGGAAAAAATGAAATTAAATTAGTTGCATAAAATGTTGTGATAATTTATAGGCAAAAAGGAAAAGATGTAAATCAAGCACCAAAGTATGAGGTTTTCACTCTGGTTGTAAATATTGACTGAAAATGAGATTTAAAAAGCAAGTAAAAATTAAAAATTGTGGTTGGTTGGTAGCTTTCTCAAGGACCCAGTTTCAAAGGCTGACCAAACAGAAGAGTGAGACCAAAATAAAACATCAGGGAGGAGGAAAAAATGCCCGGCTGGAAAGCAACTTAAATTGATGCAGTGTCTGTATACAGATAATTGAAGCCATGAGATTTAATTAAAATTTCCAAGTGGATGTTGCTATCAAGAGTGAGGCAGTGAGACTTAAACAGAATTTCTCAGAATGTGTATGGGGAATTTTAGGAGCAAGATAAGAAAAAGAACAATTTTACTGTCAGCTATAGAGAAAGGTATTCACTGAAAAACAGCTCAAGCTGTGGGCATTTTCCAGGACCCCTGGGTACCAAATTTCAAGGATAACCAAATGCTCTATAAAAGCATCTTGTGATCAATTGTATTGAATGGCACAGAGGAGTTGCATTGAATCAACAGAGATGACAATCCATTTGGCTGAGCAGGGAAAGATCGTTACAGACCTTTAATACGGCAGTTTCAGTTCTGTATCTGTCCATTTTGGAACTTGGACTTGTAATAATTGTGTTGGTCTCTTGAAAAAACAAAACTTTAATAAAGTCAATATATAGTAGCAGTTCTCAAACACAGAGCAAAGAAAGATGATGAAGTACAAGAGCACTCAGGTTTTTATAACCTCTTACTTTAGCAGAGATACCATTTGCACATTTAAATGACAATACAGTAAGTCCAGGTGGTCAGGCTGCATTTTGCTTGGCCAGCAGTGAGATATAGGGTAAAATGTTTACTGTTTCTTGGCAAAAGCAGAATGAGTAGGGATCAGCTGCAGAAGGGATCAGACCCAATTGCAGAAAGTACAGCAGAAATACCAAGTGAGGCAGAGCAGAGAGATCAGAATGAGGGGTTGGGGAACCTAAATAAGCAGCATTCATTTCAAAATAGTGGAGAACATCCTGGAGCCTTTCAGTCTTCCTGAAATAAATAACAACAGATGTTCCAAAGAGATATGGATTGGTTGGAAGCCACACAAATACAAACATGTAGTTTCTTAGTGGCAAAATTCTCCAAGCTTGCTGAACTTCGTGGAAGGCTTGTACTGGGTGAGACCCACGGAGTGTTCCTGTGCACAAAAAGGAGTGAGGTTGAAATGAGCCAGCATGAAGTTGTGATTAATCCTTTTTTCCCTTGGGTTATAAGGGTGTAGGAGAACTAACCCTAGTCCCAGTTCTGTGGGGACTTTGTAGTGATGAATATTTTTTCAGACTTGCTGGGGAAATCCTAGCTTGAGACTGTGAGAACTTGTAAGGTCTACTTCTTCCCTGAATAGGAAACCTAAAACCAGTATATTGAAGTTCTCTGTTTCTTTCAATAATTCAGTATCAGATTTCTTTTCCTTTAGAAATATATTTTAACTGGTAGTCCTGAAAACTGCAGTCTAAACTTAGAGACATTTCTGCTACTCCTTTATTCTCACTGATATAAAACAATGTCTGAGACCAAATTAATCTTGTAGCTGCATCTTTACAATCCCACTGTTTCTACTTTTGTTTCACAAAAAAATAATTACAGATAGAATTAAGTCTTTGTAATTCATTAAAAAAAGAACAAGATGCAGGATTTTGAATATTATCTTTCCTGGGGTTTAGGGTTGAAATGAGGAAAAAAATGGGAGGAACTAGTTTTATTTACTTAATATATGGCAGATTTCCCAGAAGCAGCAGATCTGTGAAAGCCCTATTTGCACTGTGTAGCACTAAGTGTTTGGTAAGAGAGGAAACAGGCTTTTTGTCCCTGGGAATTTTTAGATAGTCCTATAATATTTTGCCTGTATTCAGACAGTTTCAAAACTCAAGCATTCCTGCTGGATTAATTCTGAAAAAAGAAAAGGGGTTTGGTCAGTTAAAAATATGCATTTTTGTTCTCAATTCTCATTTTTAGACCTTTTTAATAAGGACTGAGATGGATATTAATGTGAAGAGCCACTTCATTCAAAGTCCCTTACTGTGAAAATACTTACTGTGAAAATACAAGAAAACTTGACAATATAAAAAAATCCTTTTGTGACATTACTGAAGAACAAAGAGAAGTTGCTTACCAAGCAAACCCCCAGTAACCTCCACAGTCTGCATGCATAGTACAGTGTACCATCCTAGGAAAGAAAAATGGTATTTTATACGTCAAGAAAAAGCCTGTAGAGTGATTATCATGCCCAAGGTTTAACATTGTAAAAAACTGTGCATGATGGGACTGAAAAATGTAACTTCTTTTGTATAGTCATTGATGTTAATAATTTTTAAAATCTGGTCTGTGACGCTTCTAGGACATGGAGCAGAGCTAAAGACAACTTTTATGTGAAATCAACTTCCAAAAATGTCTGTAGTAGTAATAATAAGCTTCTGATAAGGCACTGACTCATGGCTGTGAGGAACAGATGGTGGTGGCCAGTCAGGGCCCTGCTGCAGCCCAAGAGGATCTGGTAGGATTTGCTGTGCCTTTCAGTTTGCTCTGAGGAAAGTAAAAAAACTACTCAAAGTGAAGTGAAACATCTTGGGCTAAGAGACACACTCATAGGAAGGCCACTCAGCAGATTCAGCTGAAAGGTTGAAAGATGAAAATGAGTATTAAAGAACAATGGCAACTCTCCAGGTATGGAGAGGGAATACTAAGTGGAAAAATCAAGGCATACCTTTATGCCTCTTACTTTGTTAAAAGTGAGGCTGATACTGTGTGTCTTCTTTAAAGAGAAGAAAAATACTGATTTAAGGGCTCAGTCAGTAGTGCTCTTCTCTCTGGATCCCCTGAGCCCCACCCTGTGTTCATAGTGACAACAGTGCCTTGTCCTGCTGGGAAAGGGACAGCAAGAGAAGTGCATCCACCTTCCAGTAGCCTTTCCCAATCACTGCAAAGAAATCATATCATATCATGTGAATGAATGAATAAAGGAAATACAATTAGGGATAAAACAATCCCTTTTCATTCCCTTCTTTTGAGCCCTGCAGCAGGAGCTTTCCAGGTTTGCCCTGCCTGTGCCAGCCAAGGATATATTTTCTTTAAAGACTGCCCAAGGAAGTCCCAGTGCAGGATTTTCCTGTGTTATAACTGGTTACGGTTTGGGTCCATATACAGATGCCATTTGCAGCTTGTTTCCAAAATGAAAGTTGGCATTATGCTTGTTATTATTCAGCTGTACATAAAGTGAAACAGACTTTCAAAAATCATTTACAGAAGATTTGCTGTGACTATTGACATTTTCTGACAACCTAATTTTTATTGTAGACCTTCTGCTCTCCTCCCACTTCTCACCACCTCTCAATTCCTACTCTGCAAACAGCAGAAATGTATTTGGGAAAATGAAAAAGTTATGAATCAAACTTCGGAGGTATTTTTTAATTGACCCTGGGTAGGCATTTAGATGGAGCTGATAGAAAGGTTGCAGATGTTCTGTATTAAAAAGTCTCTTTATATTAGATGATGCTGTGTCCTGCATCAAATGATTGAGTAGTCTCCTGTGGAAACATGCATTTACCCATAGTACATTCTGAGCAGTTTCAGGTATGTACATATTTCATCTGTCACTGAATTAACCTGAAAAGTCTATGGGTAACCAGATCCCTGGGATGGAAGGGCTCACTTGATGCTTGTTTGATAAAGAACTTTTTTTTTGATGCTAAAACTTAACAGGTTTGTTCTAAAATGAAGCCACTGATATTTCTCTTGGAACCATAGGCTGCATAGCTTAGAAGCCCAGCATGTCATGCTGTGTTACAGTTACGTATTTCATTGTTGGCACCATGTAATGTAGATTAATTTGGGGCAGGGTTTGGGTTTGTTGTTTTTTTTTTTTTGTGGTGGGGTTGTTGTTGTTGGGGAGGAGGGGATTTGGTGCTCTTATTTTTCTTTTTGGTGGTAGTGGTTTGGGGGATTTTTGATGGGTTTTTGGTTTTGAGAGCTTTTTTTCCTAAGTCCTAACCAAGGATGGTATTAACCAAAACTGGGTATGTGCACATGCAGTTTCATTGAAAATGGGTAATGCTAAAATAGCGAGAAATTCTAGAGACTACAATTAAAAAACACTGATAAATTTGTATTTAGAGTTTCTGGGATTGAGTTTCAGCTAGAGAAATGCTAACTTTAAATCTAATTCAATTTGAAGCCTTTGTTATAAGCTGCCTCTTACAATATAGCTGGGAATCCATAATACTGTATAGTTTAACTTGCATTATATGAAAACACGATCATTTGCCTTTAAAAAAAAAAAACAACCCACTTCATTTTTAATGTTGTAATCTTTTAATAATGAGTGGCTGAACTATCTCTGTAATTCATTACCCTTTCAGCTGTTAGATGAATGGGATATGTTATGGTTTGTCATTACTCTCCATGGTGGCAAGGAGAGCAGACTGGGGATTTAAATCGCCTTCCACTGCATGGGCTATAGACATGCTGATGACTTGCTGTGAGATTACATTTAGTTCCAGGGTCTCTGGTGCTTCACAGTGTAATGCATTCGCTTGCCATGATGAACAAAAGCTTCTGATGGTTTATGTAGGTACACTAGGAGTGAAATGAAAGAGGAGCAAAGAATGCAAGGAAAATGTTGCTTTCTTTTACAAATGACTGGTTGAGTACAGAGGGAAAAGTAATAAACTTATATGAGAAGGGAAACAAATATAATAGTTGAAATATTATATGAACATCTACATGTGTGTGTGTAGATATATAATGTGAAATAGAGTATCATCTTAACATTGTTGCATACTTAGGACTACACTGGCTCATTACCCATTGCATCAAGGATGCTCAAGTGTTTATTATGCTATTTACCAAATTATAGCTATTTCCTGAACAGCCGGCCTCCGCTGAATATGCTTGTATTCTGTCCATCTTTAATAATGAAGCCTGCACTTTGGGGCAGAAACATAGTCTGGCAATGATCAGCAGGAAATAAGAGAGAAATTGGTAATCTCTTTAGCTTTACTGTTTTACTTTGTTTATTTGCCTCTCCCAAGCAGTCGTTTGGGGAGTTTGGGCAGCAGAGATCAGGCAGCTGAATTTCTTAGTGGATATTAAGAACTGGCCTGAAGAGATAGCAGATATTTAGTAAGTTTTTTATTGTGGGTTTTTTCAATTGCACTCAAGATCTAGCTAGTCTGCTCTGAATGGAATGTTGTAGTAATTTTAGTAAAAAGTATCAGTATGTCAATTTATAAATACCATTTATTTATTTGAACTTCTGCATAGGTACATAAAATGGATTATAGATTAATAAACACTGCTGAGAGGTAGAGGCATTCAGAGGAGTTTTTGAATATTACCATTTATAGTGGTGGGACTTCTACATTTTTTCAAATGTATGAGTCAGTTACATACACTGTTCCTCATGCTTTGTAGCATTGCTCCAAAGTTTAACTTGGTAACGCCATGCTTAATCATAAATCTGACTTTATTTAATTTAACATTCAGAAAAATATCCTCAATGAGGTTTAAGGAAACTGTTTGGAATATAAATGTTGGCATATAATCCCTTCAGTTATTGAAAAAATAGTCCAATCAATCTCTAGGCTGGCTTTTTAGCTCAAAATGCCTTAATGTGACAGGAATGCACTATAATCTATGAAAGGAATGTCTTAATTTATCACAGAGTCCATTACTTTTGAGTTAGATTTTGTGCCCTGGCTATCTGTACTTAATTCTTCACAGATAACATAGAATGAATTCTTGCCTGTGATGTGGTTTTGAAAATTGTGTTTATTGTTTTCTTTTCCAAATAGAGTAGTTTCTCTTACTGTGGAGGTAAGTGCAGTGCCTCGTAAGTTTTTGGAATGTGCTTGTAACTACAAAACCAATGTTCTCAAGGTCTTAACAGCCAGCTGTAGAAGCTGAGCACTTCTTTGTGGGGAGAGCATTGCTGGATCCCTCTGCAGCTTTTGCATTTCCCCTCCACACCACTACGTTCAGTACTTCAGACTCATTCCTCATGTACTAGAAGAGTGCTAGACTGGATTAAATGCTTCAGTTTGAGTTAAAAGTATGCTGAAGACAGACATGTGTTCAACATTATTCTGTGTGCTTGGGCTTTGAAGAACCTCCAATTCTATTTAGAATTTTGTATGATGAAGAGTTAAATTCTGTTTTAAGGTATTTGAATCTACCCAAGACTTGCTGCCAATTTTTGTTGCTAACAGAGATGTTCTCAGCCCCTAACTTTGTGCATCTGTATTTGATAAGGCTGGCAAATGTCTTTGATTAGGGTGGGTTTTTTTGGAGTGGCCATTCAGAGGCAACTTTCATCTCTACTCTGATGTGTGTCATAAAGAAAGGTTTTTCACATTAGTGAAGTGCTTAATTACATGGGAGCAGCATAGTTGCTTTGGGTTTTAGACTTATTTGGACTGTGAAACTGAAATGTAACAAATGTTACCATCTGCTTTTCTCATCCTGCCCCCCCTTCCCTCTTGGTGCCCCAACAGACTCTCTTCCTCTGTTTCATCCTTATTGTCTGATTCAAAACCTTGTCAGGGTACTTAAGGCATGTAGTAGCTTCAAGGCATAAAGCAGAAGATCAGCTTTTCCCAAACAAGATTCCACACTTGATCTGTGAATTAAGGGTTTTTACAAAGGTTAGCCAGAACTGTAACAGCAGCTTTTTTTCTCCTTGAAAAGTAAACTTGACACATCTGTCACGTCTGAGGACTGGAAATTTCTGGCTTCATAGAGGAAAATGTGTCACCGTGGTGTATGTCGTCTGACCTAACTATCCTAGAGATTTTTGTTCCATTTATCTCCTACACTCTTTATATAATGAAGGAAGTCTCCCTGGCATGATCAACCACAGAGAGTGAGTAAAATACAATGGTTTCAATCAAGGTTTCTGCTAACCCAAGTTAGTTGTTACTCTTCAGTCAAAGGTGCTTTCACCTTGGCAACCAGTCATAATTATTTTCTTCACAGACATTGTGTAGATTTTCACTAGCCACTGGTCACAACCTTGTGCTTAAATTTATAAGATGCTTTTTCTATTTTAGTCCTAATGTTTGATCTCTTTCAGAAAAATAAATTCCCTGTGACCTGAATTTCTGGGGTTCTGTGATGGTCTCCAATGTGAATATCTTGATAGGTAGGAAATGCTACAGATTTCTTTGTATCAGCCAGACTGTATTCCCAGCATGTGTGCGACACAATTCCAGCAAATTTGGGTTACTGCTTACTATATCTCTCCATAGCACAAAGGAGCTACCAAAAGAATGTAAGAGAAAGCCTTAAAACTCATATGCTGCTCAGTTTATTATTACTGAATTATGTTCAAGAGCCCTCATTTCCAGGCACAATACAGAAATTTGAACCCAGCTAAAGTTATTTCAAGGAGGGATGAGGAAGGCAGTGAAAAGCATTAGTGATGTTTTTGAAAACTGCGTTTGGTTTCCCTGAGTACCCAACCTTGACACTGAGACTGTTTTCTAGGGAGCCTGGAGTACTCAAAAGTGCTCAGTTGTAGATTTAAGGACCCTGGAAGCCCTGGCTTCTCCCAGCAGGTTGCAGCTGCTGCAGGGTAGCAGCAGTGCTGCTAGCAGGGGAATGGGGGCTGACAGGGTGGTTGGGTTTCCTCACATCTCCATCCCAGCAGACTACTCAGGGGCTGCTCTGGATGGCTCCTTCCAAGGCCCTGGGATGCTGGGGAGCAGGAATGCTGGTCTGCCCTGGAGCTAGCTGCAGGCTGTAAGGTCAGACTTTGTTACAGGAGGTCAGGTAAGAGACCTGGTAAGATTCACAGTTGGAGGCCTTTTTTATTTGATGTTAGATTGGTGTCAGACAAAAATATCTCTTACAAATCTTTGTAAACAGAGATTTTTTTTTTCTTCCAGTTCTGGAGGGGTCTGTGGGGGGCTTCATTGAACCTGCCAAAGCAAACAGCAACTCCACCCTGAAAATTGAACATTTAAAGCACATGCAAAAAGAAAGAGTGTAGCAAAGCTTTCTTTGGCACTGCCTAATGGTGTGGAGTATCAGATCTTCTCTGATTTCTCGATGGTAGTTTGTGCCTTCTGGGGCTGGGGTTTGACGTCTGGTGTTTGGTGGTTTGAGCTCAAGTTCAACCATTGCCCACCCAGGGACGCCATTTGTTGGGTTTGTTTTGTGTTGAAAACACTCCTGAAATGTTAGAAAACATCTTTTCCCCAAGCCCCGTTCTAAAGAAGAAGTCCAGGAATCATCAGCTCTGTTTTTCAAGGTTGTTTATTCTTTGTTATCTAATACATTCTTTCTTTACCCTGCTGATGTTCTCAAGCCGTCTCCGACTCGCAGACCAACTCGACTGACTGGCCTGGGGCGGCGTTAACTCTTTATACTATGTACTACCTGTGCTATATTTACAAAAGATTACCAATACCTCTCACCTGTGTTAGACAGTCTCTATCTCTACTCTGCACCAATCCAAAAGTGCCACTGCCTAATGGTGTGGAGTATCTTTTCCTACTAAATATTCAGTGCAGGTATTTTTGATTTTTAGTGTACCGCATTTCTGTGGATAGGGTTCATGTGGTCAACACATGATCCTGAAGGTAATTTGCCTCGTGGCTTTAATTGGGTTGTTACTACTGACAGAATAAAGCAACACATGTCTCATTTGAGCAGGTGCAAATAGATACTTCTGCAGAGTTTTTTCTTCCTGTGCCTGCTTCTGGTAGTGGTTTTCTGACAATTATCAGGACGGCCCAGGAGCAAAATATCTGGGGTGAAAAGAGCTTCATTTTCTCTGGAGCCTTCTCTTTTTCATCCTGTATCTACCTTTCTCAGACTGGATTATCATTATGGAAGCTTGATGCCTATGCACATTTAGCTTTATTTTTTAGCTAAGCATAAAATTAAAGACCCATTTTACCTTTCCTGTGTGGGCAGAGCAAGTGAAGGGGGTATTCTTTATATGCTACATGAATGTTAGTTACTCTTTGGTGAGGAGTGGCAATAAACACACTTTTTAAAGAGGATTCACATTAAGGCAGGTCTGCAGCATTGGTCTGGTCAAAGACTCTACTTTGCAAACAAAACATGTATCTGTCATAGCATTCCAAGCTACTTTTGTGTATGCATGTGGCAGTGAATCTGTAATAGAGCTTCCTTTTTATTTGAATTCTCTTACTTTCCTTTTCTCCTCCTGTTCCAATAATGTCACCGCTTTGGTTAAATATTTCACTATGGAAAGTCTTACATGCTAGAGGCAAGAGCTACTAAGACAAAAGAGGATAAATAAGCAAAGGTAAAAATGTGCATTTTTAAACGTAGAGCAGCAAGGCCTAAAATGTGAGAGTTGCAAATGTAATTATGAAAATGTCAACAAATACGCAGATGTTTTATAATGGCTCTTACTGAATGAACTTGTACCCCAGCTGACTTTTGAGAGATGAACTGTGAATTCTTTCCTTTTTTCTCCTGCCTGAGCTGTTCCATCCCACACATGCAGGTGTTACAGTATTACTTTGAAACTAGCTGTAGAGATGACCCTGGTTCATCTCCCTGGGACTGTGTAAAGCCCACATAAACAGAAAAGGGTTGTGTTAGAAGCACTCATAATCATTCTGAGAGGCCTAGAACACAGCCTGGAAATGAAGAATATGTCAAAGGTATGGAAAGCTTAATTGACAACCTTAAAAAAAAAACAGCAACAAGTAACCTGATAAATGGCACAGA
This sequence comes from Aegithalos caudatus, assembly GCA_013389925.1. NCBI lineage: Eukaryota > Metazoa > Chordata > Aves > Passeriformes > Aegithalidae > Aegithalos > Aegithalos caudatus. The sequence goes on along the minus strand of WEIU01023806.1, from coordinate 208,284 downwards.
CTGTTAATTAGATGTCTAAATTTACCAATTGTGTCAGGAAAATTAGGACAGTGGGAACAATATGTCCCTAAGCTGTTCACTAAATAACTGCTGTACTACTTATTTATATTTATCTGATGAAAAAGTATGTGCTGAAAGGAGCACAGGCGGAAATCTCGCCTCTCTCACTAGCCTGAAGCTCCCAGGCCTCTCTTCTCACAGGGCCTCTGTGTCCTGATATTCCCTTGTCTGAACTGATCACTGTAATATGTGGCCACAGGAAATATTAAGCTGTTAAAGATTTTGATAGTATATATACAGGAGAGAACCATGGGGGACTTCTGAAGCCTAATGTTTGGTGAAGACTATTTATAAATTCCTATTTGTTTCATGAGGAATTGGGCTGGGCCCACAGCGATGAGAGAAAGAGGGAAGTTAGACTCCCACTTAGATTTCTATGATTTAAATATGTACATATTTAAATAAGTGTGTACTGCAAAATGTGGTATGTTTACATATGGGTATGATTATGTGCATATTTAAATACATTTATAGCTAAGTAGGCACACATTTACATCATACCTGCATGGAGGGGACCCTGTTGCCCTGATCATGGAAATGCTTCCTACTGCACCTCCAGCCAGCCCTGAGGAACACCATGGCTCGCTTCCCATACCTCCTAGGCATTTGTGAGGGTCAGGAGAGATCATCATTTCAGTCATCATTAATTGTCTCTTAATTAGAAGTAACTCCTTAAATTTCTAAGCCAGTCTACCATCCTTCCTTGTGTACCTGATACGAGGCAGGGCTGACTACCTAAGAGATAATTATGATGTTTTGGAAGAGAGATGTTTTGCTTCTTTCTGACACTTGTAAGTGCTAACTTTCTAGATGTATTCTCTCCAGAGTCTGTTTTGGGATAGTTGGTTTGTTTTTAATTCAGAAGGGAGTTGAGAAGGGCCGTGTTTGTGGCTGGCTGTGTGCTCAGAGCCAGGTGTTGAAGGTGCCTGTGTCTGCCCTGCTTGGCTGGAGCCGATGGTGCCAGCCTCTGGGCACAGCCCGCCGTGTCCTTGGCTGCAGCCCTGCTCTCCTCTGCTGCTGATGCAAGTGCTGCTGTGCCAGCCCTGATTTCTGCAGTGCTGAGCCATGGATTGGTTGGAGCTGAATGCAGAATGGCTTAAAAGCTGTGTCGGGCAGGTAGTAGTTTGAATCCTTTGAAGGGAAGGTCAAGTACTTAATGCAAGCTTCAATAAGAGGATAAGAAGAAGAAGAACTCATAAGAGTTACTGGTTGCATATCCGAGATGTAAAGGGGGAGATACTGGGATTATAGGGATGGGAAAGATTTGGATGGGTTTTTTTTGCAACTGTAGCAGTGAGAAAGCACAGTGATATCTGAGGTAGCTGGAAGGAATGTGTTCATAGGACAGCCTTGGGAGAGAGATCCCTGGCAGTGGCTGGTGCTGATCCTCTCTGTTCAACTGCAGCTGATTCTCTCTGCAGCTTTTGAGCAATCTACACCATCAATTAGCTGCTAACAGGAAAAACTACTAGCTAGGCTAGATTACAGAATATAGTCAAGTCCACCTGCTCTGCAGGCATTATCAAACAGAGCATTATGGACTTCTAGATTTGTATAGGTATGTTTCTGGCATTGAATAAAAGTGGAGTGATGACATTTCTACCATGAACACATTCTGCCTAGGAGAAGGGTGTTGAAAAAGAGAATTGGATAGCAGCCTTGCAACACCTTTTTTAAATGTGGGTTTGTACAAGACATGGTCTTGAATGAGTGGAGATTTTTTTAAGGGTTCAGATGAGAAGTTCTAAGGAGGTCTTGAAGTAGATCAGATCAAAAAAGTTCTGAATAAATTTACTTTTTTTAATATTCACTTTTTTATTTCAACTTTGGTGTGCCTGATTTTCTCATTGAACAAAACAAGTTCTACTCTACAGGTAATGTCAGATCAAAACAATCTTGTGTATTCTGATTTCAGTTCCATTTGTTCCAATACTGACTGACCTCTGTCAATACTGAGGTGAGGTGAGGGATGTGGATAATGGTGGATCAGAATGCAGGCAGCATAGCTGAATGTTGGTTAATCTCAAGAGTAGCTAATATACCTTGTTATCTCAACCACAGCATTACTTCAAGGCCTCCAGCCTTTGCCCAGAAGAAAAATTTCTGTGGGAAAGACTCTTTACATCCTTCTGCTTCCTTGGCAGCCCTTTGCTGCCACATTCCAGCTGGAGTTTTAGGCTCTGTCACTGCCTGAAGCCTATGGGATATCCCATTCTATAGCCTATGGAATATCCTGGTGATCAGGAGGCTTGCTGACTGACCTTATGCACAACAGTACTGTTTTATTTTTTGGCATTTGATTTGTTATAGGTGAGGGTAACTGAAATAGTAGGAAAGCCAGAGCTGTGAAGATCCAGCCAAATAAAGAAGTTTCAACTGTTAGTTCTTGAGTTTTGGGCTTTTTGCTGTTCTGCTGATGGGGTTTCTTCCCAAATACAAAAAGAATCTGTTGCCATAGGGTCTTGTGCATTTCAGTTCAGAAGCACTAACCTGTCCTTAATTGCTTTTGTAGATACTGCAGGAAAAAAAATCATTCCCACTTTGGTGCAAAAACACATGGAACAGTATTAGGATAGAATTGACAGGTTCTGCAGTTTTGGGGAGGCCACACTTTGGGCCCTTGGAAATCATGCTATGTAAGCAAAATTAGGAAGAGATGGGAGGGGCATGTTTCACACCACTGGAAAAATCCAACCGAAAACAAAGTTTTTCTAGTTTTGCAGGCTTTGATGAGCTTTAGAGAGTTGTAGAAATTGATACATTAACTTAATTTACATGGATTAAACTTTTGCTTTGTTAACAGACTGAAAAGATGACAGTTTTTGCATTTAATTTGTTCTAGATGAGGGTAACAGGTAGGATAGGAACAGTAAAAAAGGCTGTGAGGATCCAGCACGATGATGAAGTTTCAACTGTCAGTTGTTGGGTTTTATTCTGAGCTGCTGTTCTGTGAAATGGTAAACTCTGCATCTACCAGGTGAATTAAAAAGATGGGCTGGAATGAAATAGACCTTTCTCTTTCAGCCTTGCTTCAAGACATTCCTTAGAATAGACTGTGATTGGAATCATCATGATATGAAAAGCTTGCCTCCTAGACCATGCTCCAATTCAGAGTAGCTTCTGGAAAAAGAATGAATGCCCAGGTGGGATGTTGTTCATGCCTCTGTTCATATTTGGCTTTAACTAGTTGTTCTAGTAAGACAAATTGGAATGTGGTTGTCAACTAAATACATTTTTAGAAAATGCTGGTAACAAACATAAAATCATCTCACAGGTCAAGATATTTAGTGCACAGCTTTTTGCTTTTCAGACTCTCCATTTCATCTTCTGGATATGTCTTGAGCAAGATAAGAACCTTTGGGCACCTTCATTTCTTTTCCTTTTTCATTTGTTTCAAACACCACTAGCCACATTAGGTAAGATGAAATTCTCACTGTCTCCTGTGTAACAGGAAAGTACCCTATTTGCAACCAGTTTTCAACCAATCTGTTAAATACTAGTGATTTTTGTTAAAGATTTCCAATAGAAGCACTAGGGCATTTGCTGGCTTTTACAACTCTGGCTATTTAGAGAATATGCCAGCTAATTGCTAGAGGAAGTATGTCTAACAGTACAAAAGATGCAGTTGTTAATTCCAGCTATTGTGTTTGAACTTGGGGGGAATGTTTTTCCCCAGCTTTTTTTTTTTTTTTTCTTAAGTTACTGAAATTCAGGACCTTGGATGTGACCATGATTTCTGTTTTGCATTTCTGTATCCTGTTGCTTTTTCTCCTCAAGGATCACTGGACTGTATTTGTAATGATACTTGTCTTTTCAGCAGCAGCTGGAAAAGAGACAGTGGTACAAGTGAGACAGGAGGTAGCAGGAAGATGTATGACTGCTGGGAGAGGGGTAAAAGAATTTCATTTTCCCCACATGAGAAGAAAAACTGAAGCCAGACAGCTGGGCTTTTTAGTTATAAGACCATGACAAAATAACATCATCATGGCACTCTAAATCAATAATGCAAGTTTATCTGAAATTCTGTACATCTTTAATGCAGTTGTCTAGATACACAACAATAAGACTACAAAGACAACTCAATTATCAAAAAAATGTTTTAAATGTTGTAACTAATAAATCAAAACAAATAGTGGTATAGAGAGATCAAATGATGAGTGGTATATATAGTTGATAAATTAGGCACTCTTTTCACTCTTTCCTATGATAGGAGACCAAGCATACAGCAAAGAAATGGAGATGCTTAAGTTGTTTCACAGTCAGGTCTCTAGTTTGTTTTACAGATTAAATACTTTCAGCTAAATGTAATTCATCAACTCTGAATGCTCATGTGGTGCAATTTGTGTTCATATGGTTGTGGGGGTTTTTAATGCAGTAAATTTTTGGGCCCATTGCCAAAACATGTTTTTCAAGAAAGTGCAGAGTGGCTTCTCCTCCCCTGTGTTTGTGAAGGTAGTTTTTAAACAACAATTTATCAAGTTAAGAAATAGAAACAGTACATGTGATCACTTGCAGTTCATGATGAATAAGCAGAATGTTCATGGTACTGAATACTGATTGTGTTCAGTAATTCGTGGGTAACTTGTAAGCCAGATTTCTTCTTTACGAATTGTTTGATGGACAATGGCCAATGTCTAATACATTCAGGAGAAACTGTGATTGTATCAAGCACAGTTTGGAAACAAAGGAGACTTAGGTTCATTGACTGACTACACATCCTGGAGTAGATTTTTATCAACACCATTTAGTTCTTATTCATGCAGTGATACTTGGCAGCTCCTGTGGCAGAAGTTTTAGAGATAGATAGATAGATAGATAGATAGATAGATAGATAGATAGATAGATAGATAGATATACAGACTTCATCTTTGTTGTTCAGCCTTCTATGCCACTATGGGCTTTGAATTTAGCTTATTTTAATCACCCTCATCATGAAAATCTTTCCTAGAGTAACTTCTTGGCGCTAAGATGGTACCATGCAGAATTTTTAAGGTATCTGTTCTCATTTAGGACTCTTGGTAAAATTAGCACCAGTGGTTTGGTATTGCAGGTAGTTGAATGAGTGAATATAACCTTAGGACATGGAGCTGTGGAGGAGTGAGAAAAGAAGTCAAAGCCTTTGTTCAGTGACCAAAGCATTTAGTGACCAGATCTGAACAAGAAAGCAGAGATTTTTTCACCACACAGTCACACAAAAATTACCTGTCTAGCAATATAAACAGCAATAACAAATAATTATTTTTAAAATAGTGTATGAACATTTGTATGAAAGGCAAGAAATTTGCAAGAAGGAAAATGTTTTGGGAATCTGGGCTGTTGATGGTGTTTGTGCAATTTTAAGGTACCTGGTTGTAGTAGCAAGCTAAGTAAGGTACTTCATTGTTTTAAATACTATTCTAGCAATTTTCTCTGGCTTTTTCCAGAAAAATTTATTTCTTTATCTGATTGTACCACAATTACTTCTAAGAGTCAAGAAACAGGAGTGATTGCATGTTTTCATTGAAACCTTCCAAAGGAATTCTCTGGCTCGCAGTTCATGACCAATACTATTGCAAACAGATATGACAGGGCTTTGTAGTTCATGTAACTGACTAAAACTCAGTCACTTCATTCTGATATTTATTTTTTATTTACAAAGTGGTACCAAGGAAAAGTTTTTAGCGTGTTCAGTTTAGCTTATCAGCCTAATGAGAATTTATTTTTTGTTATTTATTCTGTAATGTTATTTATGTTAACATTTATTATTTGTTATGGTAATGAGAAAACCTGTTGTTCAATGACGGGATGAAGCCTTCCTCGTCCTGAACCACTTTCCTTCAGCTGCCAGAGCCACGTTTGTGACTATGTTTGAATCCTTTGCTTTTTCCTGTATTGGTTAGTCACTCTCTCTTGGCATGAAAATAGCAGTGGAGTCCCAGAGGGTTAGCAGGCTGGCTGGCTGGGTTTTTATATGTGCCATGTAGGATTACTCTTGCTGAAAATAACCAGTAACCAAAAGCCACAATGTATGAGAGCTGAAGTCATTTTCTGAAAGCTTAAACTCAGCTGTAACTAATCAATTTGATTCCTAATAACTGTTTTCAAAATCCACCAAAACCTGGTGGCAGAATAGCTTGGCAAATGCAGGCTGAAGTTCACCTTTCCTGAACAGCCCCATTTCCTAGGTCCTGCTCCTGATATTTTGCTTTGTGTCTGGTTTGCTGTACCGAGGAGAATAGGGAAGAGCTTCCTCGAGAATTGGGGCAGAGGTTTTTGCTTTATTAACTGGCAGAGGGTATGTCTGAGAGTGACAGACAGTGCCTCCTTCAGTCCCCAAGTGGTGTTAATTTCCTGCAAAATGCAGGGGAACATATTCCCATCAGTATGTCCACACAACTTAGTGATGCTAATGAGAGCTGGGTGCTTGTGTCAGAGGGGAAATTGCTATCTGTGTGCCAGTAGTGCATCCCAAATCACTGAACAGTGGAATTGCATCACTTCTTTGTTATGGATCATGTCTTTCAGCAGCTTCATTGTTTTTTTTCCTTTATTGCTGTAGCTATCCTAAGCTAATTTTTCCTAAGAAAACCACAGAATAATCTAGTATCAGTTTTGTCACATTAAGTGCTGTATTTCTGAGGATTTCTGGGAAAATAGCAGAGGGAAATTTTGGCAGGTCAGACAGGTTCTTCTAGACTTGCTCAAGAAAATGGTGAATTTTTTTCATCCAGATAGCTGTTTGCTTGAAAGCTTCCTTTAGTACAATATGAAAGTGATTCAGCCCCCTAATCCATCACTGGAAGTCTCTGCTTCCATCCAAGACACTTAAAGGAATCACATTTACAGTTCTAATTGATAGCCACTGTTTTGACAGGCAGACAGATTTCTCCTCCCAGTGGCTTCATGTAGTTGGCCTCCAGCAGACCTTACCATTAGCAAAATTCTACTGAAAAGAATATACAAGCTAATAATAAATCTGTGGGGAAGGATATTAACCACAAACTACTATGTCTAATCAGTAATGTACAATAGCCAAGGCCAGGGAGGGAAGGTATTATTTATCAGAACTGCTTTTGATAGTTTAAAAATGCAAAAACATTTATTATTTGTTATGCCAAAACATATCTTTCAAAATACAGTATATACATAACTCCTCTCTTACTTTGACATTATTTTGAATGTTACTGCTTTGTAAAAATGCCAGCTATAGTAAAGGCACAGAGGAGGAATTTGTGTTGCTTTAGCTTCCACTATGCAACCTAAAAGCAAGTCATCAAGTGGGGTTTTTTTTGCCTTTACAGCCTCCCATCTCTCTCCCTCTTTTGTCTCCCTTCGAAAGCATCTCTTTACTGTGAATTCTCTTAGTTCAGAGTTTCTCAAGTACTCTGAGCCTGAGCTCAAATAAGGCTAATGTGTCCTGCTGAGAAACAGTGGTAGCTCAGCCCTGGAGACATCTCTGCATGTCTTCACTGCATATTGCTGCTCAGTGTCTCAGAAGCACATTCCCTTCGTGCACTCTCCAGCAGAAATCCCCAGGAAGAGGTATTTCTGCAGCAGAGCAGCAGTAGAGCTGATGAAAGGAGTGTGGAGCAAGGAGGAGGAGCGGGAGTGTGTTGGGGAGAAGGAGGAATGAATGAGGAGAGAACGTAAAGGAGATGGGGGAAATAGTGGAGGGGAAAAAGCATCAAACCAACTGGCTGGAAAGTGAGGCAGGTGGATATGCAGTGATAATGGAATCATAGCTCTGAGCTGATCAGTAGAGAAAGAGAATAGGACATTTTAAACTGAGCACATATTTTTTACCCTTTGTGGCTCAGTTTCTTCATATTGGAATGAATATGATGATACATGCCCAGCATTACCTACTCATTAAAGTCACTACATTCCACAGAATGGAGCCTTCATGAAGACTGGCATGTTGTCTCAGTTGAAACGGGGAGGGGTATCCTCTGTATTCCTGCTATTTTTCAAGGATGTTTTTCCTTCGAGATCTTGTTGGAACCTGTAATGTGCAAGATCACTTCATGAAAGTCAGATAAGCCCCAACAAATCCCCACTGTGACATGTAAGGGGAGGAGGGCACGTGATTTGGTTGAGAAGGTGAGCCCTGCAGTGGTGAGATGATTAGCAAGTCTGACACCTCAAAATATCATGGCTCTGAGTGCAAATGTAGCAGGTTTTCAGTTTTGTTTTGCAAATGTCGTATATTTAATTTGCCTCATGAGTTTTGTATCTGCAGTTCTGATAATGTCACAGTTCTATGCTATTTTTCCATAGCCAAGAGGGCTGAGCAAAAAGTTTTGGAGTGCAACTGGAGATTCTCATAAAGTGTATGAGTAGCTATAATGCTAAGAAAAGCACTGAATACCATGAGAGTTACGATATTAGAAAAATGAAAAGTCCTTCCTCTCACAAACATGCATTATACATATACTTGTAGTTGATACTTTAGTCAGTTCTGGGGTCATGTGGGTGGTAATAAAGGAGACACACAACACAGGAGAAAACCTGAAACAAAAGGAAAAATTCAGGAGCCTGGGTCTTTTTAACCCAAAGAGCTACCCTTTGGCTCCCCTTAGTTGGTCTTTTCCCTGTCCCACCTTGAAGTGGTTCTCAGCTACCTGCAGGGTGCTGGAGGTGCTGTTGGAAAGAGGTGTGCTGGCTCTCATTTGACTGCAGGATTTTAAAAACCACAAAGTCAGCAAGTAGTTCTGGAGGGGCAGCTGGCAACATCAGCAGACTGCACAGCCACTCTGTGTCTCCCACTTAGACTTACTGACTGCACCTTAGAGGAATAGATTCAATCAGAAACACGCATTTTGCTGCATGACAGAGAATAACAAATATCCAGAAAAATTAATAGCAAGCCTAACTGCCTGCTTCTTATCCCTTTCCCCTTCCCCTTTCCTGAGACTATGAAATGGAAATTAGGAAAGCCAAGTCAAGGATTGTTCTTTCCTTTTCTTTGAATATGGAGTTACCGTGCCCAATACATGGATGGGATTATCCTGTTCCTCTGAGGCTGGCAGGTTGCCATTTACAGACCCCTTACAGGGAAGGTACAGAGAAACCGTGTTTCCCTGCATGGTTTGGAACAGAGTTAGCATTCACTTCAGAAGAAATTACATGCTTGTAAAGGGAAACCAAAAGGGGAAAATAACTGCTGCTCTATGAAAGCAGGGGCAAATAAGAATATATGGGAATAATTTTTTATTTTGGTAGAGGGCAGTTCCACAGTCTGGGGGACAAACAGGCACAAAATTGTTACATTGGACAGACCATAAATTGATGTTATTCCTCCTTCTGATCAAGCTGTAAATCACAGCTGTCCTTGTTTACTGCAGGTTTTTCTTTTGTGCTATACATAATGTAGGATGCAAAATTCTTGTCCTGGTGACCAGAAAGACTAGAAGTGTGGTCACTGGATGATTAAAATATCATTTCATGGAAACAGGTATAGCTGCCTTTGAACATTACGATTTTCCTGGTCAAATAATAGTAATAGTGACCCCTTTTCATAATTGCTACCTCCAGGACTCAGACTACCTCAACATGTTTTCTAAAAATAAGCTCCTTGAAGTAGAAAGGATGACTCTTCACAGCTGCCTTCTGTTGTCTGTGTTTGCATAGTAGTTGATGAGAGTTATTCCATTCCTTTGGTTCAGTAGATGGACTTTGTGGGTTTACACTTCAACTCGGGTGGCCAAGTCTCAAAGTGCCATCACATTCCTTGGGTTTTGTCTTTGGTCATTTTTTATACTGCAGAAGTAAAATTTTGTATATGGTACAGATGATCAGGAGTGCTCTTCTGGTAAGGATTTCCTAGTACCTAGTTATCAGAGTGAGTTACAGTAACTCACCTCTGTCTTTTTAAGAGAAAGTTCTGCATTTAAAAAATAAGGTGATGGGGGGCTCAAAGGCTTTGGGAAGATGGGTGAGTAGAATTTGGGGTCACTATTTAAATTGCCTCCATTCTGCAATTTCTAGACAAAAGATCAGCCTCCTGCATGTCACATGGGAAACAGCATCCAGTCTTATCTGGTACTGAAACACAGATAATATCTGAGGCAATGGTACCAGGAATGAAGGTTTTCCTTTATTGCTGTCCACATAGTAGGTACTCTCAGAGTAAACTTCAAACTTCAGTGTGTAATTTAGGGCTTCTGTTTGACATTTCACTTCTGTGTGACCCTCTCCACTGAAGATTATAGATTATTTACCTGTGAGGTGTTCCAGCAGGCAGCTTCTCAGATTCAGTGCTGGGAATTCTTTCGATAGCCCTTAAGTCTGTGAACAACGTGACAATCCAAGCATTGATACAAATGTGATTAAGTGTCTTTTCTCAGCTTTGTTTGCTTTGTTCTACTGATGCCTGCAAGTTACATAATGAGTAGTGTGTACAGGGTCTGCATTAAAGGCAGTTTCACACTGTAGCAGAATTCATGGCAAATTTATTTTCCTTGTAGCAAAACTTCAGTGGGGGAAAAAATTGTACTGTTGATTTATTTTGAATGAACTCACAGAAGGCTTACTAAGTGTGCCATGTGGAAAGCTCCTTGAAGTGCTGAGGGTTAATACTCTCTGCTCTTAATTTCAAATTCCAGATAAATACGGTTTCAGCTTTGATCTTATCTGGACTAATTCTTTGTCACTGTACTAATTAATTCAGCATGCTGCAGAAAAGATGCTAATTTGGGCATCAAAGAAATAAACGGGTGGGGGGAGGTTGTGTTTAATCAGAGTTTTTAAAAGATAAGTTTTACTCCCATAAGACTGGTTCTGGAAGTTCAGTCATTTTAGTCTAGTTCTAGCAGTCTGATACGGTAAATAAAAAAATAATTTAAAAATACAAGGATGGCACTTTTTAGCTTAATTTTGATGTAACAGGATCATAATAAGGTGGATTTTTTAATATTTGCAACTTCTGCATAACTCCTCTCTTCTTGCTGATCATAATGATTTTAACTCTGATCACAGCATTAGCATAATGTGGATTATCTCCCCAAATAATTTGAAGATGGCTAAATATGATGATACTCACATTCATGAAATTCAACTGCATTTGTGAAACACAAATAATAATTGTAGAATATTATACTTGGACAGTTTGTTCCATGCCTCCACTGATGTAATAAATTAGAGGTTAGGTCATTTTTTCCCTTTTCAGGGAGCTGGTTTTGGTTGCCTGAGCTGCCCTGTTGTTTGCCATGGAAAGCTGGTGTTTTTGCCACCCTTCTCTTATTGCTGCCCTAGGAGTGAGCCCTAGCAGTGGGGGAACAGGGAGGCAGCAGCCCAGCTGCAAAAGTCTTTTTTTCCCCAGCTTCTCACCAAATCTGACTAAAAAAGTCCTTTTTTTCCTCTTTATTTTCCAGATCTCTTTCCAATTTGCCCAACAGTATTGGTGTTGTACAGGGCACTGCCCCAGAATTGGAGGCACTCCCCACCCAGGAGAAGGGAGCAGCAGGGGCTGTAATAGCTCTCTTCTGTGTTCAGCATCTTATGGGTGCCTTCTTTTCACCCTGCCAAAGCAGGGAGTTTGGGTCAAAACCTGCTCCTGGGCAAGGCTTTGTCATGAGGAAGTTTTTCTGTAATGTGTGTTGTATACTGGGAAGTCCATCTCGATGTTGCTGGGGCTAAATCCTCCACAGAGGGAATGGGATCCACTCTCTGGAAGCAAGGGGCTGGCAGAGGACCAGGAAAAGAGATGCTTAACCCCTGCTGTCCACGGCCTCCCAGCACAGAGCTGCCCTTTTACCATATGTTTAATTTGTGCACAGGGGCACTTCCATCTTCTGGGATATTGATGAAGATTTGAGCACTGTTGCCCAGCCCTTGCTGTGTGTGCTCTATTCTCAAATAATCAGACATGTTTTACCAAAACATGTTCTTTTCTTTCTGTAGTTTTTTTAGCTGTTGCAAAGCTCTTGATTCTACTGGTGTAATACCCAATGGCACACTTCTGCCCAGTAAGTAAACATTTAGTAGCAAACCTTTTAGGTATTTAGAGAGCCACTAAAAATGTGAAAGATGTATTTCATTAATGCTGCTATTAACATAAATGTAAAATGAGCCTGGCCTGTAATCACCATCAAGTCTGATTCACTAAGGATCTTTACAGCAATGTTTAATACTCTGTAAAAGTGTATGTATGAAAGCAATTAATCAAAGCTCAGCACTGCTTCTAGAGTATTTCTTCTACCATAAAAGCTGAGTGATAAAATAACTTAAAACACACCGCAGTAGTGGCAGTTAATAAGCTTTTTATAGTCCCTGTGTGGACCTGAAAATCATATCTTATTAGTATCTTTATCTTTCTTTCTCACTTATTCATTCTTGCTCACATTTAAATTTAATTTTAAGAGTTATTTCTAGCCTTTCATAAGGGACCTGCTTTAATAATCTCAGCATTTTTCCCCATTTTGCTGTGAAATGACTAAGAAGTCAGAGCTTTTGTTATATGTACTTTACAAATCACTCTTGTTTTTTTACAGATCATTTCTGGAGATGTCAAGATTTTCTGACAGTGTTAGGCTTTTTGTCTTGCTTGACTGTTTCATAGGCTCTCTTGAATTATTTTCCCACAGATGTTTGTGCTTTCGTTATGTATCTTCTTAGCTGCAGTGGAACCTCCTGATCTTGGGCAACTGAATTAGCTAAGAAATCCAAATTGCTGAATTTAGTCAGCAAGCTGCTTCTAGGTTCCACCCACCAGATGTTTCTGCTGCTTAGAAGTCTGGGACTTTATAGACCTGCCTGTTTTTTAATCCTTGAAGCAAATATCAACACATTTGAGATCTGGAAGCCCACGGCTCCACACGGAAACGAAGTGTTGCCATGACCACAGCTTTAGGTCTTGCATGCAAGACATTTATCCCAAGTAATAACAGAGCAGGTCTGTAGTAGGTTTGTTTTCATTTTTATCCCTTAGAATCCTTGGAAAGAAGCATACATATGCTTTAATGCTACAGCCAATAGAATGGCAATAAATTCTGCAAGACAACATACATTTGGTATTCAGAGACTTTATTTCCTTAATGTTCTAAGGGGAACAATTTTAGTTGTTTGCAGGGCACCCTTTGAAATTAATAGAAATAGGATAATGCCTCACTCTTGCACAGCATATTTTCAACAGTCGCCTATGGGCTTTTCCCAAAAGCACAAAGCGCTCAAAGATCTGTTCACATAAAGAAAATCCCTTTATGTTTTTATTTACAGGAGAACTGTGCTCTGAGTAGTTGGAATATTAACTTTCCCAACTGAAAAGTATACTGAGGTTAACAGGGCTGTAACATCTTTAACAGTGCTTCCTAGGCATTTACAGTGGATAATCAAAGAACTAGGGCACTCACTCAAGCTGGGAAGGCATGGATTTATTTCCTTACTGTCATTGCAATGACCAGTGGCTTCATTTGACATAAATTGATTATAGATGGCTACGGAATGAGAACATACAGCGGATCCATTTGTTTTCCAGTCTTCTAGTTATATTTCTCCATTTGTTACAAAAGATTTTCAGAGTAATAAATCCATCACATACTAAGTTGAAGTGGATTTGACTGTACACAGTATAGCAAAACAGACATTTTGAAAATTTGTGTACCATACAATTTTTCATTAATGTTTTTATTCTGCTGACAATAGTATTAATACGACTAAAAAAGTTTACCACAGTCCAATTATTCATTGCCTGGAGAATTGGCATTTTCAAATCCTAAAGCTGTTCAGTTTCCATAGAATTTTCATATGGATTTGATTAATTTCATAGTATAATTTGACAACAGATCTTGTTGAAATCAGTGGAGGCCCTCATACTGCTATCAATGATAATATGATCAAACCTAATTTGATCATGCAGCAAGTATTCTTACTACCTTTTTTGTTGCTGTTGTTGTTCCAATAAGTAGAAGATATTATTAAGCCTGTAGTGCATAACCCATGCAAAATTACAATGGCTGGAAGTTAATTTTATCATCAGAAGCCCATGGCAATTAGAACACATCAGTGAGCAGACCATAACTTTTAGGACAGGGTGTATAAAATCAGGCAGAGATGATACTGGGTTCTTTGTAGTTTAATGCTGTCTGTGAATATTGCCTTTCTTAACAGTGTTAAATTTAGTTCTGCTTTTATTTTCTAATATTTGTGCAAGATTTTTCTTGAGCTGAAAAACATAATAAGAGAACAGAATGAAAAACAGTAATAATAAGAAAATGGATTTTTATGGTATAGCAATGTGCAGTACAGGCAAAAGAAAAACACCAAAAACCTACATCTGAATATTTCACTAGCCTTGAGCTATATGCTGCATACTTAGTATAACAAGTCAAAATTGTAAGCCTGCATAAATCCTCTCTGAATCAAAAAACTGCAAAGAAATAGTCATATAATGGTTTGGGTTGGAAGGGACCTAAAAAATCACCCAGTTCCACCCTGCCTTAGGCAAAGGACACATTCACCTGTCCCAGGTCACTCAAAGTCCCATCCAGCCTGCCCTTAAACACTTCCATCAACTCCACAGTTTCCCTGGGCAACCTGTTCCAGTGCCTCACCATCCTTAGTGGGCAATTTCTTCCTTATATCAAATCTAAATCTACCCCTTTTCATTTCCAAGACATTCCCCTGTGTCCTATCACTTCCTGCCCTTAGAAAAAGTCCTTTTCCATCTCTTTTGTAGCCCCCTTTAGGTACTGGAAGATGCTATAAGGTCTCCCTGGAGCCTTCTCTTCTCCAGGCTGAGCAATCCCAGTTCTCTCAGCCTTTCTTCATTGACTTCCTACCTGTGCTTCAGCCCTCTGACCATCTTTGAGGCTTCCTCTGGACTTCAGCAGCTCCACATCCTTTTGTATGTTGGAGGCCTCAGGAGCTGGATGCAGCCCTCAGGGGACCTGCAGGAGTGGAGTGGAAGGGCAGAATCACCTCCCTCAACCTGCTGGCCACATTGCCTTTAATGCAGCACAGCAACAAAAGTTGTTTTCATCAAGACCAACTCATTATTCCCAGTTTATAATTACACTGAAACTTGCCAAATTTACAGCAAGAGCAGCTCTACCAGCAAACAGCACTGTTTTTATAAGGTTTGTCATGTTGGCAGTTATTGCAATCAAAATTGTCACTTTATTTTATTTAAAATGTATTTCTCCAGTAAGCAAGAAATAATATCTAGACTTGAAAGGGACGCATGTTAAAGACTATTTTTTTTTACATTTCTCTTGAGCATGCAACATATCCAACTTCAACTCCCTGCAGCAATACAAAATGCCCAAGAATAATGTTTTCAAAATCAATACATGCTACAGTCAAATATGAAACTCCACAAACCTATAATTGAAACTGTGAGAGAAAAGCAGGCAGCCTGAATATAAACAAAGTACCAGAGCTGGATTATGACCAAGATGCAAGTGCTAAAATGGCCTCTTGAGAAAACTGCTGTGAGACCTTCCCAGCATGAGCAAGTGTGAGAAAGCAGGGGTGTTTCAGGAGCAGCCTGCTGGTGCTCATACCCAGGCGATTTCTTGTTTGACTGCCTGGCATCTCTGTAGAGGGTAATATATACAGAGTTTCACTTGGCTTTTCTTTTTCACCTGGGTCATTTCATACCTGTGCACCCACCTTACTGAGTTTCTCCTCACTCTGTGTAAAACCTGTGTCTCTCTCTCATGTTTCCTGACTGCTGCCTTCTCTTCTGCCACCGCCTTCTGATGGGGTGTGTGACTCCAGTCTCTTGGAACTGTTGGAACTCAGAAAGGAGCAGTGAAATTGGTGTGCTGCTCTACACTCAGAAAAGGGAAAAGTGTGGAAAGTATATGCTGTGTTTCTGGAAGTGCTGAAATGAATAGGGACCATGAAAAGAAGAACAGAAGATTGTTTGTAGATAGGGTGTATGTATATTTTGAGCAGAGGATCCGTCGAAGAATGCAAGACCCCATCTATCTGTGACACATAGGAAAAAAGAGAGCACCATGCACTGATAGGATTGTCTCTGCTCCCCAGAACAGTCCATGACAGAGACACAATAAAGCCTCTCATGTCACTACCTGTAGTATTTGCCCTTTTTATTAGTACCACATGCTATGTGTCTGTCTCTTGCATCCATCATTCCCTTTCTAACCAAGTTCTTGTTGTTTGGAAGGCTTGCTGCAGAGTTCCCAGTAACTTCATTTGACTACAAGATCAGAATTACTAATTAATTTCACAAAACATTTGGATCATTGTCTTATGACTATTTGCAAAATTTCTGCTTTTGTAACTGACATAAAGTCAGTGATTTACAGCTTAAGTACAGTCACAGTGGTTCAGCTATTCCACTTGAGGCAGTTTGGGCTGACATGAAAAATAAAAAGGGTAAAAGAAAGATCAGGGGGCAATGCTGCAGGCTTTCACAGAAGAGTTGGCAGTTTTGAGTCAGAGTAGTTAGTCTGCAATGTAGTATATTTAATCGAGTAGTAATTACTTTTCTTTACATTCTTATCATGCATATAAGGACACATTCGTTTGCAGGGGGAGGCACAGGTTGATCTTGTGGAACTGAGAATTTTAATTTTGTGAAGAGGAGGGCAAGTTTTTAAACTTTTTGTTTGGTCCATAATTCGTGAGTGTATTTGACCCCAGTATTCTGTCTAACTCCACCAGAAATTAAATGTAGCTCCCCAGTTCAGCCACCTTTTATAGGCTGGGTGAAGCAGACTTGTTTTGCATATTTGTACAGTGTATAAAACAACAGTGCAAGCCCCAAACCCACTGGGGCCTCTGGAAGACTTTCACGGCATAAATATTACATGATAGTATGTAATTAGGCAGAAAAGAATACTCCAGAAGTTTAAATAAGAGCTCTTATGAACTGTCTAGGTTTTTACTCTTGCAACAATGCAAGATTTTATTCTTTCTGATTGCATCCTCATTTAAACAAAGAACAAATCCTAAAATGAGGGCGTCATGAATGAGAGACAGTAGTTGCTGGTAAGAGCAGAGGAGTGGCCCATTCTGGGTGCTGACACCACAGGCACTGCAGATGACTTTCAGGGAACTGTCATGTGGCAAGAGGAACCTTCATTCACTTTGAAATGAGCCATAATCAATATTCCACCTCTGCAATGTCCTGCATTTCAGATTCGATGGGGCTTTTCAACTGAGTTTTAAACAATAGCTTTCAAAAGTACAGGGTCCAAATCAATTTGTAACCAGTCCTTCCCCTTGCATATGGCCCAGGTAATACTGATAGCATATCTTGTGGGAAATATATGAGTCACTAAGATAAAAACTCAGTGTTTTGATTGCCTAAAATTTCTGTGGTTTATGATAGATAAGTACTGTTTTTTCTTTTGTAATTATTTCCTCATGACTTCTTCTTTGATATCTTTAACAGATTTGGAAAGAAGAAAGAAGATAAAAGTGGGAAGGCAGATCAGAAGGGGACTCCAAAGCAAGGCATGCTTAAAGAGGAGGAGCTGGAGAAAATGAAAGATGAGCGTGAGAGGTGAGTAAATGGCAGCAGCATTTTTGTTCATCAAGTGAGAAACTTCAGAGCAAGGGGCTTCCTGAAGGAACAGCCTGCCAGTCTGTCCCAGACAATGCCAACTGCAGTCAGGTCCAGGCAAGCCAGAGCATTAGGCTAGTCCTGGCTGAGTCAGAGCTGCTGTGTGACTGGAGCCTGTTCTCCTGCAGTTTCTGTGAATTTCACTGTCGCATTCAAACCCCAGCTTCTGCTTTAGCTGGTGTAGATCAGTTCCTTCAAAACCTGTCTCACCTCTGCCCATTCCCAAGGCCAGCTGACTTGGTCATTTTCTCCTCCACTTCTCTACAGCAAGAACTTCCTCCCTTCTCTCCTGACAGCTTCTGCCATTGTTCTCCAGCACTTCAGACCTCTTTGGCTTCAGCTGGCTGTGCTATCAAATAGTAGTTTTTGTACTTTGATATTATTCTTTTGTGCACAGTGTTTGCTGGTAAGCCACACGTTGCAGAAATTTGTATGCAACAAATGTGGAATATGCCAAGGAAACACCTGGAAGAAAGAAGGTTCAGATGGTTAAAATCAGTCAGCAGAGGCAGGAGTCTGCCAGCAGTGGGATGGGCAAGAGGGGCAAGGCAAGAGCTGTGTGTGTGCCTGCTAGGAGTTGTTGTATTTCTGAGGTAAGAGGCTGGGAGTCTGTCCTGTTCGTAAAATAAACTTTCCTATGCCTAGTCTTAGTGAATTCCTTATCTTTCCAGATTAAGAGATTTTACAGTTTTCTGCTTTTCCCCATGTCTACTCTTCAGAAACTGGAAATAGTTTGTCAGTGTCGACAAGGTTCAAAAAACTCCACTTCCTTTTCTCCAACTCATCCAGAAGTACTTTGTATGCTGAAAAAGGTCTTCCCTCTGATGGCTGCTATCAGAAAAGTTAGAGCCCATAGTTTCTGGCTCTCAAGAAGTGTCTGCAGATGCTGTAAAACTTTATAAGTTGTAGTAATACATTTTGTCAGTGTAAGCAGAAAACTTTCAGAGGTCTCTCTCCTTCACTGGAGCATCCTGCTCCTGGGAGAGAGAATGGAAACAGACATGGTTCCTTTTGAGCAGACAGTGTTTCCAGACAGGTCAACCTTTGTGGTACTGGTTAGTGCCCAGGGAAAAGCCCTGCTTTCATTTGAGTCATGGTCAGCCTGTAAGTGGTAGCTTATGGGTTTGATTGGGGAAAAAAGTCAATCCAACCCCTTGAAGTCTGCTGCTAATTTTACTATTTTAAAAGCTAGCAAGGTATCTAGTTACTACAGCGCTGCTACTGGATATGCTTAGCCACTGCTTAAGTATTTAGTTCATCTAAGTTAAGTAGTGTCAGGAGAAACTTTGTACCATTTGTTTTAAAAATTTCTGTGCCGTGTCCTTGATTTTACCAGATTGATGAGTGCCTTTATATTAAACTGCTGACTCCCAATTTGGATACTGGCAATTTGAGAGGTATGTGTCCTTCATTTTAAAGAAGCCAGTGTCTTTTATTAGGATCCTGGCAAGCTAAGAAGCATGTATCCCATCTGTTAAAGGGCCAGTGTCATTTACTAAAATGTTGGCAGGCTGGACGGAATGAACCCTTCTGTCTGGAGGTCTAACGTTCCAATTGGACACAAGATAATTGTTCTTAATATTTCTTCAGCGTTGTGTGTTTTTTTTTAAATTACAGTCACTGATTGACAGTAACTTGGTACGGCTGCATTAGAAACTGGCAGCTCAATGTCTTCATCATTCTGGTTTCTCTAGTAATGATTTCAGTTTTGACCTGGAAAGGTTTGTGACTGAAATGGAGAACAGCAGGTGTGTTGAGAAGTGGATGAACCAAGATGATATTTTTAACTCTCTTACTTGATTCTTCTTCTGTAAGGCACAAGAATAGGAATATCACAGTTTTGTATCAGGTATCAGGAATATTACACTTTTGTATCTTACATCTCTGGGGGATTCAAATTAAAAATTAAAAAAAAAAAAAATCCCAGAAAAGTAGTGAAGAAATTCTCCCTGTGTTGTCCTCAAAGGAATGCAACACGTGTTGTAAAAACAAGCAATTTGCTTCAACTTTCTGAATGAAATAAGAGCATGGTTGTGTGTTGGCCCACATAACGCTGCCTACAGGCTTGCTATTGAACCCTTCTTGAGCTGGTCATCAAATAGAAGAGGCTTTATTTTTTCTAGAGGAAAATTTATATAAAGAAGCTACTTCTCTTATACGGGTAAAAACTGTTTGGGAAATTGATTAAAATCAGTAAGGAAGCATTGCCTGACTTGAAGGTAGATCAGTCCTTTTGCTTAGTTGTTGACTGTTCATCTAATGATGATGCTCAGTAAGACAGTAAAGACAAGTTTTATAGCTCTGTCCCAAGATTTAGTAATTCTATAATGTAATTCAAGTCCAAGATTTTAATGCACATATTGGCAAGGAAAACCTTGTGGCACATTCACACCATAGATCATCTGCTCCTATGACTTCACTAGCTGCAATCCTGCATACTTGGTCTCGTATTTATAAAACTGAAGCTTAGTAGAACACATTCAGATTTTCAGATCTGTTCTTGTTGAGTGAAACGAGTGTATGTTAAAACTACAGGGGATGTAATAGTAGAACAGACTACAGAAATGTAGCAAGTTTTGTCTCCTGATACCTGTGATCAAATCCTTTATTTAACAGTTTGAACAAACTAAAATTGCCTTTCTAACATTTAGCCTTTCTAGAATAACTTTAATGCACATCGAATTTTACTTTTCCAAGATTAGCTGTATAACTAATTCTTGTTCAGATCCTCAATTCAATTATTACAATCTTAGAGTCTGATTGTTTTGTTTAAACGGTTTTCTTATATGCTGACTGCTTATCACAGTAACTGATACTATGATTTTTCATCTGATTGGATTTTTGGGGGTTTTTTTTCAGAGGCCATGTTGTCCATTTTGGACATTAGTGGAAGAGGTTGGAGTAGTTGATTTTTGGGCTGGGTGTGACAGGATTAATGATCAAGTGCTTTTCAGCATCTTAGCAGCTGTGGAACTCGCCTGGTTTTGGATATTGGTTTTGCATGCAATATATGCTTGGCAGCCCTCCAGAAAGCAGAATAGTGATCCAAGATCTCAGCTGAGAAATATTTTTTCGTAGGAAGTGCATTTTCAGTTTACAGGACTAGGCTGTCTCTCATAGTTTTGCAGTGTTTTTTGATTGGTATTAGATAGGCACAACAATATTTCACAAAATCCCAGGGATAGGCTTTCTGAAAAGACTGAAGCCTTCTTCCAGAAATTTTGATAAGCTTTAGATGTGCAAAAGCGTCAGATGTGTTCGCTGCACAATTATGGGCTGGCTGTGCAGTACGAGCTCAGTGGCTGTGGCTCTGACAGGAAACATCAGCTCTTACTGGTGTGCTGCATGAGTGTAAGCCCATCATGCCTGGAACAGGTTGGATTTCCTCCTTGCACAGGGAAGGAATTGAACAGTGCATGTGCAACAAGTCTGGCACATCCAGAATGTGTTAGAGCTAGTGGGCGTATGCAGACAGAGTATTCAGTGCTCACTCTGTAATGCAGATGATTCCCAAAAGGACAGGATTTGCTTGTACATTGGTCCTCAACATAAATTTGCCTGGCAACTATTTTACAGCCTGCCAAGTTGCAGATTTGAACCTCAGAAAGTGAAAATAAATGTAGTATTTCGCTAGCCTAGTATTTTTATTTCCATTCCACATTGTCCCAGTCTCAGTTTTCAATACAACTCTCTGTGCTGCCTTGTAGCTTCAGTTCTCTGAAGCAGCTCCACATCCTGCACTGAAAAGCTGACATAATTTTTTATTTTTTTTTTACTGCTTGTATTCCCTAGCAATCCCCACCAAGATCAAGGTCTCCTTGTGATCATTGCTATTAGGAAAGCTTGGGCCTAACCCCTAACACTTAGAGTTGAGGTGGAAGAGAGAAAATCTGACAGGAAAAAAACAAGTGTCCTCTGGGTGGGAATGTGACATGCAGGCAGTGCAGCTGCTTGTCCAGGTTCCTAAAAAGTCCCTGTCAGGCTAAGAATTGATTCCAGACCTCAGCCCCAGGCTTCCTTTCTTTTCAAAGCCCATACTTTATTACACGACTACTACTTCTGCAAGCTTCAAGTAGTGAACAGGAACTTTGGATGTTAGGCATTCCTTCTTTAGTAATAGCCTTATCTGTGTCCAATTGAATATGAATTCAGCACCTCCTTTAAATTATTTTCTTCTTCTCCCTCTACCTCCTTTAGTTTTCCTTATGCCAAGGCGATGCAATGTCAGTGAAACTTGAGTGGAAAAAGACAGAAGCTCATGATAGCTCAGGAGTATTGACTTAACTGGTGGTACAGTTCTTGGAGGTGGGGGTTTGTCCTTGCTTACACAAGTCACATGCTTCATTTTCATTGGGCTGGGTCCTTATTTTAAATAAACTCATAGTTTTGTTCATGCTTCAAAGAGTTTGGCTGTAATAAAGCATGTGCTCCAAAGGTCGAGAATCTGCCCATAAATGGAAGAAGCAAATGCTGTATCTGAAGTTATTTTGATCAAGCTGACTCAAATCTGTATTTTTAGTGTGTTCAGTGTAAATTACTCAGAATTTATCATTTTAACAAGAAGATATTTGCTACATTATTAAATACTGGAAGAAGCCTTGTCTTTTCCTTCCCTCAAAGATTTCATCCCTTCCTCCATTTCTTTCCCACTCATTTGGGGTTCTTTTAATTTTCTAACATTTGAAAGTCATTGTAAAACAAACTGGATAAATATATTAGATGCATGAGTTTTACGCATCATAATTTGTTTGCCTTTTAAATTAAATTAAATTAAGTGACTATCAATTGAAATAAAAATGTTTTCCCGTTTGCTTAGCATTATTTTACTGGCATTTTCCTACTGAGACCTAAGTCTCTCTTCCAGCAGAATTGAACACTTACTTGACATCAGAATAAAATTTACAAAATGAAGCACCATGTTGGAAATGGGAGGATTTTTTGAAGAAGCATTGAGAGTTAGAAGTTAATAAGGGGGTACTCCATGTGAAAAATAATCCTCTGCACATTTTTGTGGGAATAATTTTGTTAAAACAGTCTTGGTTTTGTAGCCCTCGTTGGAATTAATTGAGGGAAATTTTGTAATAGTATTAAGGTTTGAGCAGAGTGTTAGAGAATCAGAAGGAATATCTGGCCCCTGCTTTCTTAATGTCTGAACTGAATGCTTAAGTTACACTGTATCTCAAATTCCAGTAAAAGTAAATGGTTTCAGTTTTCATATTAAAGACTGACATTCCTTTACTTTTCAGAAACCTTCCAGCAACTGAAGAGCTCTCTTGTGTTGTCAGCCCTGATGCTTGTTGCCTGTTCCCATAGTTTAAAAATCAATACATATGTTTTTGATATTTGGCAAACAGAGGTTTAATTTTGCAGCTGCAAGATCCCTGCATGAAGGGATGCATCATACAGAAATAAAAACATTTAGAGTCCACTTAGAGAGGAGAGAGTACTTGGGAGTGAAACTTCATTCCCATTCTGTCAGCATTTGTTTTTATTATATTTAATTGCAAACAGTTTGTATGTTACTGGAAACTAAAATGAAAATGAGAATAGATGGATATATGGCAATATGGTAGAAAAGCCAAATTGCTTTGAATCAAAAGTTGAAATTCAGACTGTTGCAAAAATCAAAGTATGATTTTTTTTTTTTAATGCATAGTGCATCTTAGCACACATTCATACATGAGCACATTG
This sequence comes from Aegithalos caudatus, assembly GCA_013389925.1. Taxonomy (NCBI): domain Eukaryota; kingdom Metazoa; phylum Chordata; class Aves; order Passeriformes; family Aegithalidae; genus Aegithalos; species Aegithalos caudatus. The sequence continues at coordinate 185,021 of WEIU01023806.1, read as the reverse complement.
TTGCCACCCCAGGTAGCTTTTGTTCCTGTGTATTCCTCCTGCCAAGTCTAAAAGCATTATTATGGCTGTTTAGAGTTCATATTGATCTCTGATAAAATGTTCATAATTGCTATTCTCACCATTAAGCTCTGTGCTAAACCACATGTTTTTGGGACACCTGAGCTTGTGCATCATTATTTACTAAGGGTTAATCTAACATGGTATATATGTTCATTGAGTATTCCTGACTTTGCAGCACAGCTAGGTCCTGTGGTTTAGACAAAATAAAGTGTTGGATGTGATCCCAGTTTTAATACTCCCAATTTATTATAACCATTGAACCCTGATCAGATCACGGATTGGATTGGATCCCAGTTTTTTAAATGTCCCAATTTATTGCTGGCTTGCAACCCTGATAAGAATACATATTTAATTAAGGCTTCAGTTTTCAAAAATTCCAGTTAATTACTTTTAGATTCTTATTAGATCATAGCCATGTAGTATGGTATGTTGAAGTTATGAAAAAATTACTGGATGCTGTTGCACAGGTCAAGGTCATAGTTTCATTTTGTGCTGACAGTATGAAGTTATCAGATTTCTGTTTATTACTGTGGCAGCACTTGCACTGGACAGGAGGACAGATTAATCCCAGCCCATTGATTCTGAATGATTCTCATTTTAGATCTGCTGCTGCTCTGCATACCAGAACATGTAATAAAAGCCTACCGTGGAACACTGGGAGATTGATATTTGGTTATGAGTAGTTGAGGTAGATGGGTCTCACCTACTTTTCATGGTTTTGTTGTAGAGCCAAACAGCAACTTCTGAGCTGCTTTGTTTGGCTTTTTTACTGCTGGAGGACATTCTTATGACAGCATTATGTTTACAGTTGGTCCCAGATTGTCCCAGGTTAAGAACTTTAAGAACCGATGATAACGGAGTAGCACGTGGAATTGGCCTTTTTCTTTAACTATCACAGTGTTATTCCAGGTGTTGCACACTGATGGAAATAGCACTTTTAGGTGTCATAGCTGTGCTCTCAAAATGTAAGCATGGAATTCTCATCCAAGCCATTTAGCATCCTTGTTTTGCTCATCATTGAGGCACTGGTGTGATCTGGAGACACATTTTCACAAGGTGTGCCCCCTGTCCACCTAAGAGGTCCAAGAAGCAGCAATGTCCTGGCTCTTTCTTGCTTAAATGGGCCAATGAATGGTTCTATTCTTTAAATATCAGTTTTATTACTTAATGGTTGTTTTGGTTCTGTAAACCAAATGCTGCTAGAAACTTACAGGCCAAATTAATTAAGTGAAACTGGCCCAGGTACTAGCCAAGCAGGCTAAAAAAAAGAGTGCTTTCTAGGAGATGGACTGTCCTAGCCTACAGATTTCCTTGACACAGTACTGAATGTAGGTCAGCTCTTGCCCACTCTGGAATCAGTAAAGGCATAAGAATTACTTGGAATCAGCATTTCATTCCTTGTCCTTCCATTTGTGATTTATGACAGTCTATCATTAATCGTTGGCATGCACTTTGAAGTAGTGCCACAACACAGAATTCCTGTTTTCAGACTCCCTTAGCTACTACAGCATAAAAATGAGAATGCAACTCATGGGGATAGACAGGCAGGAAATCTGTTTGCATGTGTAAATCTCCATAGTGATCTTAAACCAAAATACCTGAAAGTCTTAAAGCTTTGACTGCTCAGGCAAAGCTGAGTTTTGCTTTCAAATCAAGGACTGTTAATTAGAAGCAACCTGTGAATCCAAGACTAACAGATGGAGACTGTTCCTGTTTTTGTACAGAGAAATTCTGTTCAATAGGTTCCAGGTTCAATGTCATGTGTAGAATAAAGAAATGTGCATGGAGTATCATATCACATGAAGCTAGGCTTGTTCCTTCCACTACTAGGTTTTCATTCAAATGAAGGCATAATGTTTATGTAGTTGCAGAGATGGTTGTGAACTCATGAGGTGTCATTAGGAGGTGGAGCTGCAAGTACCTATTCAGGAGATGTTCCAAATATCCCTCCTTACTGACACAGGTGGCCCAGGGAACTCAGTAAGTTCCAGTTTTCCTGGGTCTGTCCCGAGTTGTGTTACTGTGTGTGGTTGTGAATGTTGGGTTTTCTTGGGGTGTCAGATCAATGCTGTGCTTTCCCATCCTCATTACAGTCTCTCTGGTATTTTTCTTAAGAGTTACCTATCCTCAGTGGTTTTGATTGATACCTGCTACAACAATTGCTGAAGCCAAGTCACTGGCAGTGATTCTGTTCATAGGTGGATATCTCGTGTCTCCCCATAGGTTTTCTACAGGTATACTGTGGTTAGTTTATACTTGTTCTCTGTTTATCTGATGAACTTCAGTTGGAGAGGTTGGAGGGATGATTATGTGGCTTTGATTGCAATTGATAATTGTGTGCATTCCTGACATTAAATTCCCAATGTCTAAAGTGTAAGCAAAATTTAGACTTCTTTTCCAAGAGTAATGGTATTTTAATTCTCTTTTCATGACTGTTCCAGAATGAGTTGATGTTCACAAAAGGGGCTCAGGTATGATATGCACAGCATCTTACATATCTTTTTAACAGCAAAGTGCAAATGACAGCAAGTTCCTTTAAATCAGCACCTGAGAGTTCCTTTAAATCAGCACCTGGAGCTGGGCCTTGCAACTGCAGCTAAGGGGTGCAAAGTCACTGCAGACTCAAGGTCATTTTGCAGGGTGGAGGTCTTAAAGGTGTCAGAACATTTCAGGTGAAAGATGTCAAGGTAATTTTGACAAACCTGGAATGTTTCCACTCCCTGTTCCCCATTGTCACAAAACAATGAACATCCTGTTGACAGGAGACTGAGAATCCTGATCTGTGCAGTTTGCCTTGTTTTCAGCAAGACACTGAGCAGCATGACCTTCAGAGGGTTCCCTACAATCTAAGTTTTACTGATATTGTCACTTCAAGATGATAACTCCAGGGTAGTTGTGAGTAAAGAAAATTATATAATGCAGTAAACTCTAGACAATAAAATGCTTGACTTTTCTGGTAGTTGGCTTTCTGTAATCTGCTGCATTTTACCCAATGTACAACTAATGTAGACAGGCAGAAAACTTTCTCTGATTTAACAGCAAGGGTAAAAATCATGTTCTCGTTGAAGTTCATAGGACAGGAGAAAACACACTGACCTCATTAGAGCCAGGATTTTCTTTAGAGGGCAGGATCCTGTGTGAGCTGGTAATCACTCCTTGTCACCTCTGAAATAAATAGAAGAACATTAAGACCTCAGTCTTGTCTATCCAAAGCTCCCATTCCTCATTTTGTGGTATGAAAGGGCTATGTTTCATCTTTGGTTTCTCATAATCTTAAATTTTAAGGTCAGCATAGCTCTTTCTCCTTCTTAGCTTTTTCTCCCTTTCTTTACTTACAACCCTCCAAAGGCAGCTTCTTGGGTCAGTTCAGTATTTTACAGGCACAGGCTAGTTTTCTGGAACAGGCAGTATTTTATGGATTGGTGGGTTCTTATCATTGGGACATTTAATGGTACTACAAGAGCTATATCTTGCTACCCTGAGTTAGTCTCTAACTCCCTTAAATTTGTGGCTTGCCTTTCTTTATTTCTGAGACTGTTTCTATTCTTTACAATTACAGATATGTGATGGTTTAAGTAATTATGGGGAAGATGTTCAAATCCAGCACAACAGAATGAGCTGGAATAAAGAAACTTGCATAGCTTATAGGGAGGATGTTTCTGACAAATATGGCTCCAGCAGAATACCCTGAAAGATAATACTAAATTAGATATTGTTTGGTTCTTCGTGAGTCTATATCAGATGTCCTCAATTTGCTGGCAAGAGGTAGGGGGGGGGTTTAAGCTAATGGGACTTGCCTGCTTCTGGAGTTTTGTTAGGTGATGTTTGAAAAAATAAAAATGAGTCTTCTGATGAAAGAGGAAGGTTTGAATAGGATTTTTAATGTCATTATAGGCCATGTCTGTCTGAAAAACAATTATGGAATTTAAAAAAAATTTAAAGCGCTGTACTGAGATTCTCTCCACATACTCCACTGAAATATACCCATTCCCATCAGTGATTATGGCTTATGAATGTCCAAAGGAAGGATGTATTCATTTCACTAGTATGTAAATGAAAGAAAAAAACAAGATTTTAGTTACCAAAATATATTTTGCTAGCAGCTAAAAAGGAATTAAAACATTAAACCCCTGGAAATCTAAGTGACCTCCTGCAGAAATAGGCTGCTTGCCTCTAGACAACCCGTTACTCAATATATGTATGAATTAGGTAAATGAGACACAAAAGCAGATATTAAATCAGATGTAAATTGAGTAATCATTACAGTATGTAGATCTCAAGGAGAGTCACATGAGTGGAGAAAAAAAGCAATGGAGTAGCTTTTATTCTGCTGTTCTCAAGGCATAACTGAGTAGAAGAATGTTTAGCATCTCAATAATCTCAAAAGACTTTAAGGATTAGGTCCTCGTAAGTTTTGGTATACTTTGAAGTGATGGTATGCACACTCAATTCACTACTTTTATTCTGCTCATCTTATAGCAAATGGAATAGAAATTATCCTGAAAGACCTGTGGCCCAGTTTCTGTTACACTTTTTGTCCCTGCTCTTTATTCACTCTTGTCCCCCAGGAATACCTTTCATTGACTTAGTCAATGTCTTGCTCAGTCATGCACCTGCTCATGCTTCCACAAAGTCTTTTACTTTTACACCGCCATATAAGACACGTTGCTGTATTAACCCAGGAGAAACCATGGGCTCCTTTACTTGACTTGCAAGGCTGCATTTCACATTGCAACAACTGAATGTATCAAAACAAGCCCACAACAAAAAGCACCACATTTTCGGAGGTGTTTGAACTCCTCCTCCCTTGCACTCCCCGTGAGCTCTGAGAAAATCCTGTTTCTTCTGCCTTTCCAGTGAGAGAGTAAAAGTGATGTAACTTTTTATTTTTCTATTTTTTTTTAAAATTTATTTACGCACTTAGAGCAGAGCACAAAGAATTACATGTTTTGAGCCTCAAGGTGCGTATCTAAGTAGTCAAATGCAGGAACCAAAAAGTATTTGCTAACCAAAATAATGTATTTCACAAAGGGACTTTGTTTATACTTCAGATTAATCTGCTCGTGTCTCCTGTTGGGCAGCAGGCACCCTGTCTCCATCCTGGGAGACACGAGTCAGGAGGACGTGAGTGTCCGAGCCTGGAGACGATCCAGAGTACCCTCAGTAGCCTGTGCCTCAGTGTGCAAAGCTCATTTTGAGCTGGGCCCCCAGAAGTGCAGGTTGGGCTGCAGCTGATGTCTTGCTGTTCATTTCCCTTTGAAGGCCGTCTTTGGGCTACACAGCTTTTAATGGCCTTCTTTGGGCTACTGAATTGATTACATTAAGTCCTGTATTTTAATTTTCAGAAGAGTCTTGGAAGCTTCAGCATTTTCTTGTTACCCACTCACAACCCACCCACCCAGCTTCCAGCTGCTGGGCCAAGAGTTGAGAAGTATCTCTTATGGTTTTTCCTAGCCCTTGCATTCCATTCCCAAAAGCATTTCTGGGTCTTCTCCAAAAGTCACTTCTGCTCAGCTCTTCTGGAGTTTTCTTGAGGTAGTTCACATCCCTTCCTGCAGCTGCTTCTCTCTGTGTATTCTGCAGTCTTTTAATCCAGACTTTGCCTGTCAGTGTCTCTGTCACCGATGTCAGGCTAAAGCGTTTTACATTGTGTTTGTCACAGGCGGTGAATACATATGTGGTCATTGACAGTAGCTCTGCAGAAACACAATAACTTGTTAAGCCACAGTAACTCAATCGTGTGCCTGAGCTGCAGCTGGAAGGAGCTGTTTTGGCTGTTAACCCTTTCCTGGCTGCTGATCTACAGGTGTGTGCATTTTTTCATGTGTTACTAGATGAGAACTGACCGTGTATGATTTGTGCAGGTATGTCAGATGGGAAGATTATTTGAAGGATAAATGAGAGCATTCCTTGATTTGTAGCTCTGGGGGTGTGCTACTGAGCAGTACATGAGGTGTACAGAAATGTTTCCAAAATACTGTGTCCCGCTTCCAGAAGTACAGGGTGTATATGGATTCTGTCTTCACTTGACTTCTACAAATGTAACATGTTTTCAGAAAGCTGCCTGGAGTTCTATTAAAGTTATGTATATTTTTATCAAGCCATATACTTTCTGAAATTATTTCACAGAATAAACTAGGTTGAAAAAGACCTTTGAGATCATCGAGTCCAACCTATTTGTTGTAGGGGAAGTCTAGAGTAGGACACACGTTTGGATAATATTGAGAAAAAGGTGAGTCACAAGAGAAAAAAAAGAAAGGGCATTTCCTGATATGGCACTTCTGTTGCATGTACCAAGGCTCTGTTTTTCCAGAACCACAGCTAAGGGGAGTTGGAGCAGTTGTGCAGTGATTTAACTGGAGAGCACAGTGTTCCAGTGGTAGAAGAGGGCAAGCAGAATTAGTATGAGATACTCAAAAGGAAATACGTGTAACTTCCCTTTATTCTGTATGAATTTTTCTTTGCCCTTTCCCTCATGAGGATGCTTATAGAAACTTTAATGCCACACTAAATTGTTGAGATGGTGATCTGTACCACTCCTCAGCTCTGGTTTCACTGCCAGCATTGTAGTGCTGAGGAACTTTTTATCTTTCTTCACAAATTTGCACCAGTTGTTTAACCAGACCCATCCAGTGCTGCAAGTTGGGAGCTGTCTTGTAGTAATTGTTCAGTGAGCTGTTTGCAGTTACAGTTGCATTAATTCAAAAGTTTTTTAGTTTTCTTAGATTGATTGGTTTGTTTGAGGGTTTTTTTGGAATGGGGAATAAAGATTTGGCTGTTTCAGATAGGGAGAATTTTAGAGGAAGGTGCAGAAATGGTGAATGACTAGAGTGGGCTATGGAGAAGTAGCTGCCTAGTAGAGTTTGCAGAGAAGAAGTTATGGAAGGAACAAAAGATTCTTTGTTTGGGTTGGTTGGTTTTTGTTGTTTTGTATGTGCTGTAGATAAGATTGCTTTAAATCTGTGTGAAAACATGATGCCAAAATACAGTGTGGAAATATAAAACATCACAAAAATGTTAGAAATTTCAAAGGTGAAAAACATGTGAAAAGGCATAAAAGGACAGGTAGATAGAAAAAAGAAAGAAAAAACTGCCATCTGATAGTTTGTGTCCCTATATTTTAACATTTGGATTGAAATGAAAAAGAGATCACTGAGAAAATTTTATAGATTTGTGCAGAAGGGTAAAAAGAAAACAAGAAATATTAATGCAGTTGTAATAGATGTATTGAAAGGATGAAACAGTGGTCATAAAGAATTTCACATAGCCAGGTATTGACTGGTCCATATAATACAGAATGGAAATAATTGTTTTTGAGAAGATTATAATACTGGCAGCAATTGAAGATTGCGCTCAGAAGGAGAAGCTGAAGAAGCTAAGCTTATTCACAGGAACAAAAGAAAATTGTGGTGACCTAATTCCAGCTTTTGTTGTGCAGAATATACCAGTATTGATAGCAGGACAAATTACTCATTCTATCAGACATGAAAGCAAGATTAGCGTGCTGCTGCTGGCTGCATTACTCTTGCTTTCAAAGCGGTCTCGAATACCTGGGGGACCAATGATGTACTGGTCCAGAGAACATGAAGGCTCATCATTTTCTGAGAAATTGCTGTGACTCATCTCAGCTCTGTGCCATGCCTTCTGCACTGACATGTGATACTACCATTCTTTGAAATGTAGTGTCCTCCTATTTTCCTGCCTGTGTACTGTGTGTGTTGTGTAGCCATGTGTGCCGCAGGATTTGTATCTCATTTGATATATTCCTGCACTGAATTCTTTGTTTAGGGGTTTCTGGTCACTAACTGAGGGTGAAGCACTCCAGAGTTTCCCAGGTTAAACATAGCAAGTGACCTCAGCTGCCCTCTTAAGTCTTACTCTTGAGGCCTTTCATCATCTTGGTTTCCCTCCTCTGGACACACTCCAACAGTTTGATGTCCTTTTTATGTTGAAGCACCCAAAGCTCAACCAGAGCATGTGGTACCCAAGGCACACAGGATTTGAGTACCATAGAGGAGAAAGCACATCTGTTTCATTGAGGGAAGGCAGAGTGACTAATGGGCACCCATCCCCTTGACAATTGTATCATCTGTACAAACTCATCCTGCTGTAAAGTGTGATTACATTTTAAGTTATGAAAACCAGCATCACCTCTAGATATGTCCTAGCACTTTTAATGAAGATGTGGAACTGGAAAGCATGGGTGGTACACATCTAGTATAAATGTAGAAATGCATGTTGTTCTCATTGAAATTGTTCGTGAACCTTTTTATCTACATATTATTTCCTAAGTATTAGCATTTGTTTTGATAATACAAATCTAGTGAAACAAAGTAAGTCATATAAATCCCATTCTGCACTTAGTAGTTCCTGTCTGTCAGATGGAAGCTCCCAGTGTGGTCATCTGTTTTTCTAGGGAACTTTTTCTCCTTGCCTTTTAAAGATTTTCTCCAGAACACCTTCAGTTTTCAATATGCAGAGTCCTGAGACCGTTCAGCCTTGCTGGGATAACCACATCTGCCAGACCCTTTTCACTTTTACTCCTGTGGTACAAACGATACTGTTGTTTATACACTGCTGTTGCACTTCCAGTTACAGTCAAAAGCGAATGTTGACTTCTTGTCAGGCATTGCATCTCTGTATCTTTCTTCTGTTCCTTGTTTCTTCTTCCATGCTCCTCTATTTTCTGTAAATCCTATTTATCACATACCATGGTCAGCATTCTGCCAGATCCATCTCACTGCACTTAATTACACTCTCTTGAAGAGTAGCTGAGCAGTTAACAGAAGAGCTCACGGTCTTGCTGTACATTTTTTTTCTTCTTCAGTAAGAATGTTGAATCATTCAATATCATCTTAACTTGAAATTTACCTGAATATGTTTTACTGTTCCAAAGAGATTGCACAATGGCCCTGATTAGCAGCAGCATTTTGTAATACCACTTAAGGCTTTATCATAGTGGAATACTGCCAGTAACAGTCTTTAATTCACTTATATGTACCCATTCATTTCTGTCAAATTTCTATTAATTTCTTTGCCGTTTTACTTCGTCCCTATCCCCTATATAATAAGGTGTGATTTTCACATTTATGTAGCCAAAATAAATTTTTTTAAAAATTAAATCTTCAGCAAATTAATTGTGGTCCTTTGATTTGAGACAAATGTGCCATCTCTCCATTTACGTTCACATTTAATCCACTTTTCACAAGCTAATGTATTTAAGAGGATCTAGGTGGGTCAAGTAACCAAGGATCAGTAACAATTTTACTGGCTAATTTAAATGAAAAGTTTTGGGATTGGGTTAGGTATATGCAACTGCAATGTGGAAGGTAAGTGTAGAATTAAACCTGTATGGGTTCATGCATCCATACTTGTGAAAAGCCACACTATGTTCAGAATTAGTTCTTTTTTATCAGAATGGTGATCAAGCTTGGTTACAAAGGTGATTGCTAGGGATAAAGAACAAAATTGCTGCATGCACCACTCTTTTATCTGGCACCAGTTTCACAGAGTTCTGAAAGTATGATTGGGCTCAGCGTTGATGTTTCAGATTTGTGTGATGGTTACTGTCAAAGCAGATCCCAGTGTTTATTTGTTCTTTGTTTTTCATTGTTAGGATTGGTGCAAAGCATCAGGAGTTACGGCAAAAGCAGCTGAGGGCCCTGAGTGATTATTCTACTGGTCCTGGAGGGCCTGACATTGATGATGATGAGGTGGATCCAAACTATGCCAGAGTGAACCACTTCCGAGAGGCTTATCCCCCAGCAAGCATCTACAGACCCTCATCACCAGCAGTAGGAGAAACCTTTGTTTATCTGCGGGATTCTTCCTCAGCACCAATGGAGAGGGAGCACTTGGAAGGACTGTATGCAAAAATAAACAAGCAGCACTACCCACAGACTTCTGGTGACAGGTAATACTGCCACCTGGCATTAGAGAAAGTGATACTTGGTGGGGAGGGAGCCTGGGCCGAGGCAGGGGTCAGACATGGGACGGTTCTGATGGCCTAAACCCCTGAATCTGCTGACCAGAAAGCCATGAATTTCCTCTTGCCCAAAAGCAAGATTTGCTGCAGCAGTAACCCCAGAGCATCTGAGCAAGCAGCAGTCAAACAGAAATCATTAAAGATAAGTCCATATTTCACAAACAGAAGGAATGAACTGACTGCAGTTCAATTCCTGCACTGCTGAAAGAGTGTTTTTTCCTCTTTCAATCAGGAAAAGTTCTTACCCTGCAGCAAAAATAATCTCAGTTTTCAGATCCCTTTCGATCCTGTAGATCATCAAGTGCCTATTAGTAACAGGTTTTGTGTGATAGCATGATATATTGTATGGTTTATGGTTTAGATTTTCCCAGCTGTGTGATATTACACACTTTCAATTAGTTTGGGGCTCTCCCAATTAGTTTGGGACTGAGAATCATGGCATTTTTATGCAGACTATGAAGTGTGGCTTCACAAGACTGATTGCCTTTCACAGCCTTTCCAATAACTAAGTGAGGAGGAAAGAACAATTTTTAATCCTTACTGTCAAGCTTCCAGCCTTAAAGAAAGATGGTCAAGTTTTTTCCTGGGTTAAAGGGGAAACAAAAATTCCTTTGAGTTGATGATGTACCCACCATTATGATGATTTTAAAACTGGTTGCTTCTGGAATTTGGGGCTAAAAAACCATGAGACTTCATTTGTGGCATTAGTATATCAATGTTGGCTTTTTCAAACCAAAGTACAAGCGTGTGGGCAAGTCTGTGTGAAAGGAAGAGCTGACAGAGGACAGACATGGGGGACATTAGGAACTGCACATGCTTTGAGTTGTATTACAATCTGTAGTGTCTCCCCATAGCCTTAATCCATGCCATGGAATACCACACTCGTTAATTTTGGAGAAATATGTCAGCACAGATATAGGAGTGTTTCCAGTTTGTGGCATCATAGTACTTTAAAAACGTCTACTGAGTCATTGTTATAAATACCATAAATATAATAAAACACTTGTGACATAAATCTAAGTTCATAGCAGGGAATGGGCCAAATATCTCTCTCTTTCTCAAATAAATGCAGTATGGTAGAGTTCTTTCCAAACATAATGACAGGGCTTTTATTTTTTTCTTCCATATTACTAACTCATCCCCTTCTGCATAAAATAAGACGTAGTGATCCCAGCTTTTTGCCAGCTAGTGGGTTTCGAGGCAATTGGCACTGAAGTGACACAAAAGTTGCATGCGGTAAAGGGATCAGAAACTGAGTTCATGCTAGCTCAATAAACCAAGATCTGAGATTTTGCAGTGGAAGGTGTCTAAATTCAAGTGTGTGTATCCTCCAAATATGAACATATATATGTGTAACTCAGCTGCAGTTGCTTCGTAATTTCAGTTTTAACTGGACTTTAGAGCTTTATGTTTTAAATATATATCATCAGTTTTGAAGTGAGGCCTACAGATTGTCTTTCCATGCAGAAAAAAGAAATTCTCAATCTTTCATTCTGCCTTCTTCTAGTGGATTGATTGTATTTTGGTTTTGACCACAGTGAATGAACTCTTGGCTTGCTACGGGGACAAGATTGAAGTCCCAACCAAGTTTGGATTTGGTATTGGGATCCTGGATTTCAGTGTGGATTTAGCTATAGTTGCATGATAGCACAATAACTCATCTGGAAAAACTAAAACCAAGACATCAAGCAGGCAGGAAAAGTTACCTCATAGCTGAGCCCTTGATCAGAAGTCACACTGGGAGGCTGTTCCATCTGTACTGAAAGACCAACAGTCCACAACTTCACTTTGTCAAATTTCTCAGGCTTGTAACCGGATTAGGAAAAAAATAGGAAATGTGAGATTCTTATTAGGCTGCCTTTGTTCTTTTTTTGAATCTTTCTTTTCTTTGTCTGAGAGACAAAATGGTGTTGTTATTCACCAGCAGAAATGTGCCAAACATGAATAATTCTATGTGAATTTATGCAGCGGGTCGTGAGGTCTCAGCCAACAGTTGTTGAATAAAGTGGCAACTTCAGGCAAGGAAATCTTCCTGTGCTAGAGGGAGAGTATTGAAAAGAGAAAGAGATGTGGAAAGAAAAATCCCTCAATAATGTGTTAATTAAGAAAACAATCTGCTTCCAAGGTCAAGTATGAAAACTACCTTATCTGCCTCAAAATGATGGGAAAGGGTTATAATGGATGATTATAAGCCAAGCCACTGTTATTTTGTGTTTGTGGGGCTGAACATTTATCAACACATTGATCATGTAAACACTTATGCTTTGCTCCTGCTAGCACATGCATGCTTTCTCTCAGAGTTTTGCTATTAACTTTACTTTAGATGGATGGTTTTTTCTCCCACACATGACTCTCAAGTTGTAATATAGTGTGTGGAAACTTGATCAGTGACTAAAGTAAATGGGGTTAGAAATAGAAGGAGGATTTGGACACAGAGCGAATAGATTACTTCATTTCAGTCTGAGAACTCCAGTTATTTATTATTATGACCAAGAATTAAAACTCATCTTTTGAAACAAGAAGTTAATTTTTATTTTATGTTATTTTTGCAGAATAATGTATTAGCCTAATTAATGCCTTTTAAAAACAGGAGGCCATTTGTAAAGTATGAAGCTTAGTGCTCAGAAAAGAGCTGTTCACATTTTGCATACACTTTTTGCCTTCTCTCATCACCAGAATCCATTGCTTATTCCTGGTTCATTCTTCGCCGTAGATTCACAGTTTAAGCTGAGAATGTCCCTCAGTGTGCAGGAAAGCAACAGGCTGCACACCTAGGGGCTCTCTTGCTTTAATCATTATGAAGTATGTTTGCTGTCTCCCACACTGCTCCTCAGGGCACACACAGACCTGCTTCACCTTGCTGTTTGTGCTCTAAGATCCCATTTACCTCCACTTGCATCTGGCATCTCAGGGGCTTTTTGCTTTGGGTTTTTGGGGGCTTTGGTTTGTGTCTTATTTACAACTGTTGTGTAACGTTCTTCTGCACTGCTTCACAATTGTTGATTTTCATTCCAACGATGACTATATTCAGTGAAATAGAAGTAATTTTTTGTGTATATTTTGCTGAAAGCTTTGGAATTCTTAACTAAGAGAGGTGCTATATAAATGTAAATTGTCCTTATTAATGAATATAGCGAAAGCATTAGCATGATCGGTGTATTCTGTGAATGTTAAGTTAGAGTGGAAAAAAATTAGCTGGCAAAATCACACATTTCTTTGTAAATCAAGCATTTTTCTGTTTATTTCTAATTAGCCACAATTTTCTGTAATGCAAATGGCATCCCTAAGGATGGTGCAGCCTGCACAGCCACCTTGTGCAGCTGGGGAACTCACAGGGTCTTTGCTGGAGACGCTGTGCGTTTCCGAGCCTGCAGCAGAGGCTGAGGGATCTGTGGCCCATATGTTCCTGGAATGGGTGGTAAGTCACTTCTCTGAGTTTAGTCATCAAGGCTGTGCCATGACAGTGCTAAGTTGCACCGTGGCAGAGCCTAGGTGTCAGACCAAAGCCAAAAGAGCAGATGCACAACACTATTATCACTTAAATGTCAGGCATGTCACACGGTGAAACCCTTTCTCACATTTCGAATAAACAATTTCGTCTTTTTTTCTTCCCGTGAAAATGGTGCTGTCAAGTATATCCAAACACCCCAAGTACATCTCTGGAAAGGTTCTAGAGACTTTGCTCAACTTATTTTCTCAGCCCAGAACTATGAAACACTTCAAGTCTGATGCCAAACTCACTGCCAAGTATAATTCTTCACTTATTTATGTGGCTTATCTTGGGGAATTTCAAAGTGCTGGTCTGACAAAAACTAATACGGTTTTCCTTTGTTTAGCAAGAATAGATTCAGACCTGTATCTTGTTGCAGCTTTTAAAAAATACCAATAAAAAAACAGCACTGTTTTATTACATAGAAGTAAAGTCCAAAGTCTGATCCAGCTTTTTTTTTTTTTTTTTTTTCTTTTTGAGATGCTATTTGGGGCTCACTGTGCAAGATCTTAATTTCTATAATGTTAATTAATTAATTGGAAAATAGATCTTCCTTGTTTCCAGGTGAAAGTTTCCTTATGGCAACTTGTAGTCCTTTCAGAATGCTCGGTCTAGCAACATTCAAAGTTGAAAATGGAAAACTTCATACTTCTGTGCCCATCACACCTCACTCTCAGAGCTGGTCTGAGTCAAGAGAGAGGAGAGAGATGTTGAGCAGCCTGCTTCTCCCTCTAAAGGGAAAAATTGCTATGCGTGTCCTGAGGAACCAAATGCCAATTGTAACCAGTGTGTAAGCCTGAGAGGAGAGTATAAAAGGGTCCAGAGTTTTGAAAACAGCATTTTTTACTAAAAGGCTAAATGCTTGTCTTTAGGGCAGGTATGGGCCACTCCCATCCTGCTCAATCCATGGCCATAGGAATCCTGATCTGTAAAAGGACTTCCAACAGAAAAGGATTTGTTGAAAAAGGGTGACCTGGGCTTGCCCAGGTGTGGCACTTGGCCCTGTATGCCTCATATGCCAGAAGCTGAAGTTTTCTTGTTCTCAGTTCAGAGCACTGTGGGCAATGCTCATTGTGCATCCATTTACAACACCTTTCATCACTGGCTAGCATAAAAGCAATCCACTGTTACAGGAATGGATGGTCCTTTACTCAGGGAAGATTATTCTTGGAGATGGATATCATGGAGGCGAGGTGGAAATTGAATGAAGCTATGTAATATCTACGTGCCCTTTGCCACTGTACCTTGTATTGCTGTGGAAAGAGAAATATGGTCATGCATCGGAATATTTTGATTTACAAAATGTGACAATGCAAACAAAAGATGTAGTCTCTCTTACCATAAAGCCTCTTCTGCTTGGTGCCCTAAAATCATCTCTGCTTTTTCTTTGTCATGTACTACTCTGCATTCCAAGACTTTCCTCTGATTCCTGTGGAATTTATTCTTTCTGATACATACCACAGGGCCTTCTGAACCCTTGGCTGCCCTCTGGTCACTGCTTCCCAAAACGTTAAAACCAAAAACTTAGTGCTTGGCAACTTACTGTCTGTCCTGGCTCATTTCTGGCAAGAGCTAAACTCAGACTGGCATTGGCAGTACAGCAGAGGTTCCATGGTTTCTGGGGGCTCTCAGTAGAGCTGCCCAGCTCATGGAAGCCAGAAAGCCCTCTGGCCACCAGTTCCAGTGTAGGCTGTGCCACTGGAGCTAGACTTGTATTGTGTATTTTGCTCCTAATACTTCTGGCAATTTTCTTCCTCAGAAAGGGTTCATGGGTGCTGCCTATTCACTGTGCCAATCAGGGGAAATGCTGAGTAACTGGGCTGCCTGAGGAGACATGTTTGAACAAGCCTTGGGTTTATTTCTCACCTATACGGGGAAAAAAAAAAAAAAATCTCTGGGTAGCATTCCAGCAAAAATTACTTACTGTTTAGAGTTCACTCTGCTTTTTCCCAGGAACCCCTCATCCAAATCTTCCAACTTTGGCACCCAAGCCCTATCATTCACTTCTCACAAAAACCCAGATTTCATGGAACTCAGGTGACCCTGAGCACTTTGGAGCGTGTCTAAGGAGAAGGAAGTTGTCAAACTGCTGCTGCTGCCAATGTAATGTGTCCATGCTTGTTCGAGGCCATGCATTCTTCAGCAGAAATAAATTCTGTCAGGAATAGTCACAAATCTGCCTGCGTGCATCCTGCCTGCTAGAGTTTGCATTTGGATCACCTCACTTATTGACAGATGTGTAAAATTTTATATACTGCACTCCCACAGCTCCCTTGTGACTGTCCTGCTGCAGATGCTGGGGAGCCTGAGTTTTGGCAGCTGTTTAAGCATTCAGGTTTAGGTTCAGGGTTTTTTTTTCCCTCCAGCCCTGTCTTTTCCTATGTGATATATTATTCTATGGAATTATTTTACGTTAATTCTGCATGTTTACTGGTAATGTCCCATTCTTTCAGCCGTTTGGATGCAAATGCAAAAGATGGGTCCCTGAAGGGAAAGCCAGGTCTGTTACTGGGAAGATGAGACCATAGCACAGGATATAGAGAAATGCAGATGGTGTTGTCATCCTCTTAAATGTACAAATAAAGACAAAGTGAGATCGTCCATGCAGCTGTAATGAAATCATATGGCCTTGCATGTGTTCCTGCCATAGTGTATTTCCTAATGTGAGCAAGAGATGCTAAATTCTCTCTTATACAGGATGTAATTTGACCAAAACCTCATACTTGCCTCTTTAACCAGCAGCAGAATGATGTGTGTACTAACTCTTCTCTGCACAGTTTTTTTTAACAGAACACCGTTTAATTTTAAATGCTAATATATGTGTGTGGTTAATTAAGAAGCCAGAATTGACTATAAGGTTGGAAAGCTCCAAGAGAGAGGAAGACCATTCCACTTCTGCTTATAGCTAGCTATTTGTGAACCAGCTGATAATGTGCAAAATTAAGATTTTGTAAGTGGCATTTAAAATGAATGGTTAATGGCTGACGATTAATTAAACTGAGTTGTTTAATCGAGAAGCTGTTAAAATCTTGTTTATAGGCCAGTCACTTCCATACTGAAAGTGCAAACCCTAATAGCATTTGGTATTTCCATTTAGTAGACAAGCAATGTAACTAGATATTATCTTTGAACAGAGAGGTCTGCCTTAGTGGATACACAGTATGGATGGATGGATACAGCGTTGTGTACTGTGTCTTCTTCTTCCAAGTTAGCAGTTGTCTGGTAGCAGCACAGAGAGAGAAGTGCATTTCCTCTGAGAATTTGGTAATCTTAAATAAAATTGTTAAGTCTTACTTTAATTAAAGTGTAGAGGACATGATTAAGTCTGATGGATGTGGTTCTGTTTTCCCACTACTCTCCAGTAGACTGTTGTATTTCATACACTTTAGGGTTTTCAAAATACCCAGCTTTTCATTGCTTCAGGTTGTCTTCTGTCAGAATGAGTCTCTTTGGCCCCATCATCAGCCTTGCAGAGTTGCTCTAGCTAAGGAAAAAAAAAAGAATGTTTCAGTCAGGTTTATTCTGTACTGCAGTTCTGGTTAAATGATGAATGTGAGCCTGGTCCCATTTCCCTGATTGAAGAGAAACAAGCAGAAGGTCATTATGCTGCTCACAGTTGTGAGGCTTGTCCTTCCAGCAGGTCCTTTGCCAAGAAACTGTTTGTTTTTCTTTTGTTTTCCCTTTTTCCCAGCCCAGTTCCCAGTCTTTTTATTAACCATCTTCCATTTTCTCCCCCAGCTTCTTGACATACGCATTTTGCCATACAATCTCCTAGCTTCTGGATATGCAAGTAGTTCAGAGAAAAACCCTGGTGACTTGGCCTTGTGCAAGCTTTTCTGTGTAGCCCACAGTAAGATGAATCTAGGTTGCTGACCTCAGGGACCTCACACTCTATCCAAAACCATGACTCTCATAAAAATCCTCTCCTACAGTTTTTTTTCCTAGCTGCTTCTAGGTAAATGGGAGAAAGAAATTCTTTCTTTCATTGTAGAGATAGCATTCTCAAAATAAATACTCAATTAATTTTCCTAGATCCCCAGGAAAGCTGCTTACACCAGGTGAGAAGGCTGCAGCACAGGGAGCCGTGGGGTGCTCCCCAGACCCACCAGCATTGCCAGGTTCTACTGCCACCAGGAACAATGCAGGAACTCTGGAAGGGTTTTCCAGCATGGCTGCTCATATCCAGGCAAAGTGCTCAGTGCTGTGTGATACTCATACAGCTTAACTGTGTAGTGGAAGCCTCACACTGGAAATCAGTGTCATCTCTTTGTATCCTAAGATGTAGGAAATTCTTACTGTACACTGATTTTTCTGCAGTCACAGTTCACCTGGAGTTTACACCGGCAGATCTTTAAGATTTTACTGCTAATGGCAGCATAATAAGATAAAAAAGGTCTAAGGGGACCACAGATCTGACTTCAGAATGAATCAGTCAGAATCTTCTCGTGGAAGTTTCAAGCATCTAATTGCAGGATAAAACAACTGCTCCTAAAAATTATCCATGACCTTGTTCCCTGTTTGTGTCAAGATGTCAGGGGCAAATAGTTACCCAAGTGCTTAGTTGGCAGCATTGTTGACAGAAAGTATAGGCAAAAGCACAAACCAGATCTTTTGATTAGCAGAAAACTGTAAAAACTGATGTCTGAAAAGCTGAAAATCACTCAATATTGTGCTAGCAGAAATATTGGGAAGAATGATGAGATGTGATGGAAATGGCTTAATAGGCAACAGGATGCTGAATAAAAAGACAATAATTGTGATTATTGTCTGACAGCTGTGCAGAGTGTACAGTCGATGACAAACTCTAAAACGTGCTGTTTTTCAATCCGTGATCACAAATCCACTGGCACAGACAGTAATCCAAGGGGTCATAGTAAGCCAAGAAATAGTTTATTGTTTCATCAGCTCCAGTCCTCTGATGTAGTTAAGTTGGTCCATTCTCTGAGCCTCTGTGACTGCCCTTGCACTCCCACGAGGGGACCTGGCACCATCTGGAGTCCACGTGTACTGTGGCTAAGGAGCTGTTTCTCTGGCAGGTCATGCAGCAGCAGGGCATTTGTTGACATTGATCAAGGTATCAGTATTGATCTTGGGATGGTCTAAGAGAATTGTGACTGCTTTGTGGAGAGTCATGTTAGACTCTCATAGAAAATGAAAGAAACAACTTGTCTTCATCCACATCGTGGTCTGCACCTGAGAGGTCTTTCATTAGGACAGAGGGACATGAGAAAATCATGTTGTTTCAGATAGCCACACTGGTTATCTCTTTTTATCACTAACTTCTCCTTGATGTCTGGAGGCCATTTTTAGAGAGCAGTGAAGAGTGATCACATGAAAGATTTTATACTCTTCAGTTGCCTGCAAAACAGGTAGCTGCCTTCATTTTTTCTTCCAANAAAAAAAAAAAAAAAAGCCCACAATAAAAAACGTGCAAGAGGAGTATGAGATACCTCTAGAAAATGCTAAAACTGCAATAAATTAACGTGCTTGTAGAGCAATAAATGTTCTCTTAATTTATTTTCTCCTTCTTGTTTCTCTCCAGTTTCCTACCTGTGTACCTGCAGGTCAGTGTGACAGTTGTGCAATTCACAGAGCTCTGTTGAACATGCACTCTGGGAGGTTATTAGCCCCCTCCCTCCAGTGACTTGGTAGCAGTAAGGGGGAACAAGAAAGTGACAACTAATGTTTTAAAATTTCAAACAACATCATTCAGTCTTTGACCCATATTCACGGTTTAATGCCTTCAATCACTTAATTTTAATCTTAAATAAAAATTTACAGCATAATAGTATCTTGGGGGCTTTTCTTCTAAAACCAGTATTAGCTGGGACATGTCCTTCAGTCATGGAGTTTATCTGTTTTAAACACTTCTGCCCTTAGGCTTAGATGCCTACTTAGTCCTGCATATGGTTATTACCTTGTAAATGGGAATAAACTGTAAATGATCATTATAGTATTTACATAAATGCATATAAACCAATTATTTTGAGACTGGCATGTAAGTTTATGCATGGAACATGTTTCTAATGCAAGTGTTGTACATGGTCTGGTAATTGAAAAATAAGCAGCAAGGCATCTTCAGAGGAATGGAAGCACAATAAAACATGGTGGGTCTTGTGGAGAGGCAGGGAGGGGGCAACTGTTTTCAATGCCTGAGTCACCATAGCACTCAGTCACTGTCTGAAAGCATTGCTGTAACTGAGCACTGGTGTGCTGCAAGTGTGCTGCAGACCAGGGGACCTGGGCTGCTTCTGCTCTGCTCTGGGTAATGTCAGAGGAGGCCTCCTCTGGCTGCCAGGGAAAAGGGTGTGAGGTTGTGGAGGAGGGTTGGGGAACAGCACCAGAGCAATAAACCTGTTTCTAATTGGAATTGATTGGTAGTACACAGATGACAAGCAGTCTGTAGTCCTTCACCTGAATAAGGTGTTGTTTTCTTTCTTTAACATCTTCTGTTTTTGATTCAGAGGAAAAAAATGGAAACTAAAAGAAACCAAGAGGCAATTATTTTGTGCTTCTCTATACAATGGCAATGTTTAAGCAGCAGCTGCTTCAGAAAGGGAGAGTAAAGGGGATGGGGGAAGGGATTGATCTTTTCCTCCTTTTCTCTGTAAATACCACTGTCTGCATTGGTGCTGATGCTTTGACCTCCTTACTACAGAGCTTGAAAAGTCTCATGCTTTTAGTGACATGTTCTGTCTCCAAAAGTGAACAGGCAGAAGTCTCATTCTCTTTCTTTGAATGCTGCAATAAATATATTATCAATCTAAACATGACAAGGTCTTGAGAATTCCTCCCAAAATTTTGACTTGTGAGTCTGACTCAAGGTATTTTTTCCATGTCTGTGTGGCTTCTGCAATAAGTGTTCTTTCATACCTTTTTGCCTTTAATCTGCACTCTGCCCACTATCTCATTACTATTAGCTGTGGAAAATATACCAGATGTCTGAGCAGCTTCATTGTTCTGTTGTTTTTCTTTTCCAGACTCTAGTGCATAGATAGATGTTAATTTCTCTTTTGTGTTAAAACTCGCCTCCGTGGAATAAGATTACCAGTGTTCAGTCTTTGGCCGCTAGATACTGAGGTCTCATATCTTTTGAGTGCCTTGTCTCAGTGCTCCTACTAGCCCAGTGCATTTAAAGTGAGTGGTTTGTTCTTCTTTAAAGCCCATTAATGTCTCTTGACTTTAGGACAACAATTTTAACATGGTTTTTAAAATGTTTTCTTTATTCCCAGGGTTGAGCAATGATACACAAAGACACCTGCTCTTCCAAGTGGGTGGAAATTGAAAATCGTGCCAAGAAAAACGCTGTTTCTCAGAAAAGATCAAAATATGCATTGTTTAAAGCGTGGCATAAACAAAATAGATTATATAAGAATCGTGGGCCCTTGTTTGGGATGAGATCACTCACTTTTGGATCCATATCTTTTCTACTAACAGTACTTAATGCTTGTATCTAAAAAGCCATGCTAGAACTACTGCTTTCCCCACCAACTTTGAGAAGGATAGTTAGAAAGCTACAGGCACTGCATCGGCACAGTTCCCACTGTGACCACTGGTGTGCTTGAGTAACACAGCAGTAGGTCCAAACCTTTAAGAAAACATGTTTCTTTAAAATGGGCCAGAGAACAACTGATTGATTTACAGGTAACAAATGTTAACACCTTGGATTTGACATTTTTAACAGTACAAATTATGTCATTTGTATAGTTACATAAGCCAGAAATTGTAAATTTATGTTGCACAATCTGAAAAGCAAATGATAGCAGGTGGATTTGTGTCTGCTGCTCAGAGAGAAAACTGATATGCAAGTCCTGTTTCCATCAAAGTAGATGGCAAAATCTCTGCTGCTTGAGATGGGAAATCAGAATTGATTCCTCTCCCTGGTTCTCCCTGGAAGAATGAAGTGATATTTTCTTTTCTGTTTTATACTTATTAGTTTCACAGCCAGGTTGCTGTAACTTCAGCATTTCTGCCACAGGTCTGCATGACTGTTTTTGTTAACTGCTTTTATTACCTTTTGGCCTGTTCTTTGCATCATGCTATTGACAAAATGATTTTTACATTTTTTTACCCCAAAGTTTAGAGCACAGAATATGGAAAAGTCTGAAACATTAATTGGACTAGACTGCAGCATTTAAAGTAACCTATTCTATCGTCCATTTACCTCCCACATGAAATGAAAACTCTATTTTGATCTGAACTGTCACAGATAATTTCTGCACATAAAACACATCCAGAGACAGCTTTCAAATGGAGTTGTCACTTCTTATTTAGCAGGCTGGGGACTCTCTATTGTTGTCAAACCCTCTTTGCAAAAGCATCACTAACACACTGATTTGCACAGTTGTATGTAAGAGGAGGAATGGTTGTACAGCTTCTATGAAACAAAAAATTGTATGTAGCTGCTGAAATACTCTGCAGCTGAACTTACCTACTATTTAAGAGAAAATTCCTTTTGTTTCTTTATGATTACTATTTTTGAGCAGATTTTCATACTGTGTGCCGGTGTGGGGAGGGGTTGTTTTTAGTGTGAATAGTGACAATTACCATTTAAAAGCTAGTAGCCAACATTCTGTTATTTTCCCTGACCTCTCCTGGACCAGAAGTTTGGCTTTAATCTCTTCACAAATTTCAAGAATTCTTAAGTAAGTGCACTGGGAATATCTCTGAGCTGTGAGTACAGAACTGCTGCCTCAGAGTGTATTCCAGCCAAGATGCTTAGGCAAGGCTGTAGGGCACTTGTTTCCAGACTGCTATTCTGATGGTGGCCAATGTGGCCATCTGGTAAGGCTGGCTGGAAGACCCAGCTATGGCATCACAGAAGAAGACGGCTTAAAACTTGGGAACTACTATTCTTCAGACTTTATTTTCATAACATTCCATTTGCCTTCGAACGTGATATATTTTCATAAAATAAACTTGCCTCCTGGCCTCACTTGTATTCTCAAAAATTTATGCTCTTGGAATAGGCAGTTAAATAGTAGTAATGTGTGATTTTTATTCCATTTTCCTCACAAGGTTGGAAAATTGACCAGGATTAGGGGGTGAAGAATTTGGTTAGTGTGATGAGATGTCCTTTACTGCTGTCTCCACAACTACTTATGCCGGATTAAACAGCAAAACACAAGCTGGCAGAATGCTCTTCTGACCTAATTCTGCACCACAACACAGCTAGGAGACTATCTGCTGATCTAACTGATAAGCATGACTTTGTCAAATCCAGATGGATGTGAAAGGAGTGAAACACAGATGAGGCCCAAGGGCTGGAGTCCTGCATTTTCTGCAGCTGCCTGAATCCTTTAGATATCTTCACTCTGCAGCTGGGGTTTGGGGGTAGGACTGGGGGGAGGGAAGCTGCCTGCTCCGATGTGGAATCTACAGAAAACCAAAACTCAAAGCTGGCGCCTTAAACATTACTGGCCAAAGCAAATTGCCTGTTTTAAGGACCATGTCTTCTGTAATGAAGCAAGAGATACAGAATGGAAATCCCATTCTGATTTCTAAGCTGTATGCTGGAAGGTTAGAGGCTTCTTTGTTCAATGTGTCTCAAACTCCCTCTTGGAGAATGATGTGATGGGGAGGGGGTTTCTCTGTTCTCAGTTTTGCCTGTAAATGCACTGTATTCATGAATCAAATTTAGTGGCTATCCCATGGGGAGCAGTGAATTAGATGGGGAAGAAAAAGGGTAGTTTGGTGCATTAATGGAGGATATCCTTGAATGCAGAAAAATGAGGGAAGGAAAAATCTTATGGACAATGTGCTTAAATTAGAGATAGGGCACTTCCATGGGGTTTTAACTTTGGTCATTGCAGAAAAAATGCAGCAGATGGAAGCGCTCTTTCCTTCTCCCACATCTCATTGGGCTAGCTTGCATTCCTCTCTCTCTCTTGGAGGGACAAGTGTACAGGCCTGGACTGGGTTCAACATACCCAGCTATCTGCTGCTCCAGGAATGGAGGCTGTGATCCATATTTGTGATGGTTGGCAAGCCAGTAAAGTTGAGAGCTAGAGAAGTGAAGGGATGTTTATCCTGCATCAGAAATAGTAATTTTGCAGGCTGCATTCTCACAGGTGTTCAGTGCATACTCAGTTAGTTGCCTGACATAAAAGCAGCTTGCTCCTGTTGTCCAGTAGCTCTATCAGGTTGTTAGTTCTTAATAAAAAAGTGTGCCTTCTGTCCACAGTGACTTTAAACAGCATTGAGGCTCACAAACTCTGAATTTGTCTTTGCAGCCTGTGCGGGCACGTTACACTTGCTTCCTTCCTAAAACCTCAAGTATCATTGTCAGGCATCCTGTGGACCAGTGTTGTTTTCATATTATCCTGTGCTCCCCCACGTGCCTTTACTGGTTCCATTGCTGTGCTGTGTGTGGGAACAGGACTGTCTATTGATCATACATCTGTTCAGAGCCTTTTGCAAGGAGAGTTCAGAGGCATCCTCTGCGGGCTCTTCCCCTGTGGTCCAAGCCAGCTCCAGTCCCAGGGTGATGTTTCAGTTAATGTTGGTGTGTCCTGAGAGCACCAAAGCACCCCAAAACTTCAAAGCTTGTTTTTCTGCAGCTCTGCTTTCATACCAACATGTCCTGCAGCAGTGCCATTTACTGACTCCTGAGAATACCCTAAGTAGTGGTCACACCCTCATTTCAAAGGCAATATATGGGGCCATTATCTGAGCAAATACAGTGCCTGTCACTGAAAATCCATTGATGATGATGAATTCTAGTTACTGATGACTGCAGCCAGATCCACAGTGGTGAGTAGGGGGTAAAACATTAAGCTTAAGCCCTGTGAGTTGCTCTCTGTAAGCAGGTCAGAGTTTCACAAGAGCTCAAGGAAAATTAAAAATAAATGTCAAAAAAAATTTAAAACCCCTGGTGTCTCACGGAATAGGTGAGAAAATAAGGAGACAAGGAAAGAAGAAGGAATAACAAAACTAAACAAAACATCCTTTGGGGGAGGGGAAAAGCAGATTAAAAGGTTTTAGAAGAGAAAAAATTAAGGATTTGAACAGCGACAGAACATTCTCTTGCAAAATGGCAGAAATATGTGTCTGTGTAGAAGGGTTAACTCAGGTTGGAAAAATTTCAAGAGTTTCAGGGAAAGTTGAATTTCTTGGTTATTTTGAAACCTTCAATGATAAACATGCAGGGAAATTATGGAAATAAAATACTGCTGGAAATATTTTAGATCTGTGGTGGGGTGAGTGAATTTGTGTTTGAAAATACTACCATGTCAGTATTGGTTTAGTGTCCTGAGTGTCATTGTTAAATGGAGTTAACTTGTATGAATCTGAAAGAGTTCAAGATTTTCTTTTTCCTAAGTAACTTCTGCTTATGTGATGTGACACCACTGCAAACCACCTTTCAGTAGAAAATGTGCAATGCCAGAGACAGGCCATCTGTAGATCAAGGTTTGATAAAGTTACCCTTCCCTAACACAAATACCATTTTTTGGAAATACAGGCAATTTCCTGTCCTCTCATTTCCACAAACTGGTGAAAGAACAATTTCAGTGTATTTACATACAGTGTATGTATTTTGTGTATTTACAGTGGAAACTTAGCTCTAGAAGCAGAACAGATTCTGATTTGCAAAATGCGGATGGGTGACACTTCCCCTCCCTGATTCCCTGCTGGATAGCACCACGTCAGTGATAATCCCTGGCTTGTGCCATGGCTGTGCAAGGTGAGCAGAGCCAGATCCCCTGCACAGTCAGCAGCCCTGCAGTGGGAGCTGAGCCAGGGCCATGCCCTGCACTGCCTCCCTCCATCCTCTGGCCCTGGCTGTGCTGCTGACAGGAGCCTTGCCAAACATCCTCTTAACAGAGAGTTTCAACAGGGATCTGAAGCCACAGTGTACAAGTCTCCTGAGCATGGATGATGGGTTCTTTTATTTATTTGTCTTGTTCGTGTCACAAGCTAGAGGTGGTGGAAGATGGTATTTATTTTCTTAGTGTTGACTCAGAGTACCTTTACCATTAACCACAGCCCCTGCCCAGCCTTTTCTGCAGAGCTCACTTGTCAGCTTTGACCATGTTCCCCAGAGTGAGATTTCTGCTCATTTTATAATGAGGAACAGGACGTTCAGGTTTTTCCATGTGTTGCCACCAAAACCAATATTACAGCCAGACTCAGCAGCAGTGATGGCAGCACACAATAATAACCATCCCACATGCGATTTAGATTAACTGCTCTTCTGTTTAGTTCATATAATGCCTCAACAGCATGATCTGATTTGCTGTTTTCACATAATCCATCATTAATTCTTAGAGTTACAAAATGACATTTTTTAGTAGCAGATGGAGGGAAATGGGCTCCCCTACATTCAGAAGGGAACTTCACTTTCTCCAACTGCAGTTACATTGCTTTATTTATCTGACTTTTATTTTCAATGTGGTTTCCTTTTACAAGTATAAGGATATTGGGGAGTGGTAATGCTCCTATTAGAAGGTTGTCTTTAAGGCTGCCTTTCAGCATAGGTGGAACTAAGTAGTAATCACTGGCCACAGACCTCCAGCTCTGGTGGCAAGGGAAGAGAGGAGTGGGTGTTTCAGCGGAATGCACAGATTGCCTCCTCCTCCATCTGAGGAAGATGCTGTTGTGGCTGCCAGAGGAAGCTTTTGGGCTTGTAGAGGACAGCTGTGGCTCCCATCAGTGGTGGCAGCAACAGGAATAGGTGCCATAATCTCAGTACTCTCCTACCTCCAGCAATGCAGGAGAGCAAGTAGGAGTGGCTCTCTGGGGAGTCAGAATTGTTTCCAGAGCTTGGAAAAAGAGGAGAAAGGCAGTAGAGATAGAGACTTGCATGAAGATGGGGGAGGCTGTCTCCTTCCCACCCTTTCCATCTATGACAGGTACAGAAGCTCTGCACCCACTCTTTCCCAGTCTGTCAGTCCTTTGCTAATTGTCTTCCCCTGCCTAAAACCTTTTGGTCCTTGCCCTCCCTCCTCCCCTTTTCTCCTCACAGCCTGTTGGAATCTTCCCTGCCTCCCTATGAACCTTACTCTGCCATTGCTGAATTGCATTTTGCCACCCCATAAATGAGAACAAATTAAAGTACTTTATCTCGATCATTTGTGCAGCAAAATGCAATTTGCTTGTGTTGCTGCAGCTCCTTGAGCCAACTCTGTTCTGGACACTTTTATCACTTTGCAATCTAATCTGCTGAATATCTCAGATCCTCTTGTATTGAAAAATGTGTTCTTAAGACAACTTTTTTTTAATCTAGCTGTGTATTTATGCATGCACAAACCCGCAGTGATATACATGTCCTCATATATGTACATATATATGTATATGTACATGTATAATAAATAAAAAATACATATCACACTTTGAAAGTCCACACCTAACTTGCTAATGTCAGCTGCAGTTGATGGACAGCCAAGTCAGACTCTTTTTATAGTCCATTTCTAAAATGAAACCATAAATTTTAAACTCAGGCTTCATCATTGCAGAGAAAAAAGCTTTTCCAGCCTATTGATGAAATATAACATTTGATAGGATTTATGAGGCCCAGATTCAGGAGGATAATTTGCAGAGCACTTAAAGCTCCTTTTTCCTGCCCTTTGCCTTCCCTCCTCTCAAATACACATACCAAAAAAAGCCATTAGTAATGAAAAATTATTAAGGAAGATTTTTCTTGATTCCATACAAATGTCAATTTGTGAGAGAGAAAGAGGAAGAAAACAGTTGCAGGAGCTCTTACAGTAAAGGGGTCTAAGTAAAGCCAGGCTGATTATATGAGAGGAATACTGGCTTTTACTGATAAATACACAGTGTGATTATTTGCTGTAATACAGTCATTTGTAATGTGTCTCTGTGTGTGTGTGTATTATTTTTAATAGTGCTGGATGGAATTTATTTTTTAATCACATTGAGATATTCACAAACCAGCCACATAAAGTTAAAAATAAAACCGATACCCAGCTTCTTGGTATCTTGATAAAATTTCCTTCTGGCTTGTATTACCAGAGTGATAATTTCAGAGGAAAAACATCTTCTGTAACTTGTGATCACAGTATCTGTCAAATGGTAGGAAATGAAGAAAACTGCCAGACAGTGTCAGATTTATTAACAGCTCTAAGAAAACCAAAATTAATGCATTTTCTCTTATTTGATGGGTTGAAATGTCCATGTGCTGTACTTATCTTAATGGACAAGTGAAGGAAGTAGCACTCATCAATTAAGTCTCTCATTAAGCTGACTACAGCTTAATCTGGAGCACATGCAGGAGTGCTATGTGTTTGCCAGGCTGTACCCTCAAAGGTGTGGTTGTTGTTAAGGAGTGCTCATCCCAGAGATGCCAGGAGCAACCTGCTGGACCAGGGAGAATGGAATCTTATAGGGCAGGGACAGGGACAGCTATGGAAACAGGCTGTGCCACTTGTGCCTGGTGAGCTGCTGGCCTGACTTCCACTGGAAAACTGTATTTCCACATGTTGATAACCAAACTTCAACCGTTTGGGTTGAAAATGCCTATGCAGGAAGTGTGCTGAAGCTGAATTTTTATGGAATCAGGTAACAGCTGAGTTTTCTGGGGGCAGCGGTTGTAGCTGGAAGAAGATGACAAGGGGTTGTTTTGTCTGTGCAAAAAAAGTAAGAAGCAGCAGCATATATTCTTCCAACAAGAATCTATAGTCTTTCCATATGCTGGAATAGGGGTCTTTATATTTTGGAAGGGAATACAGCCTAGTCTTATACAAGACTGTGGCTTTTGCCACCCCTTGAACGGTGACAATTTGACTAAGTTACAAGATTTAGAGTACTTCCCACACACATGATAGAAACTTGGCTGCTAACTTCACCAAAAGTACTTGTCCTGAGCTGCCAGAGCCAATACATGTTTTTCCAGTAGCAGGTTCTGGCTGCAGGGACCAGATAGACTCCTTTTGCAGGAATGAAAGATGAGGTAACACAGGGTGTTCAGTAATGATGAGTGTTCCCAGGCCGTAACATCCCACCTTCTAAGGGAGGAAAAGGGTAAGCTGCTTTGAATGCCCTAAAAAGATGCCATGGAGGGGCAGGACAAGAATGGGAACAGAGGAGAGGCTGGAGCAGCTAGAGGATGGGGAGAGTAATGGGGAGTGCTTGGCCAGGCCGTAGTTGTGGACAATTTGTGGTTGCTTCAAAGTGGAGAGAAGTGTACCAGTACTGCAGGTTTGATGCTCTGTTAGTGAGTAGGACATGAACACCTCATTTGAACCAGTGCCAAAAGGAAGAGGTGCTGTTGGATGTCCCATGCCACCTGCAGCCCCATCCTCACTGGCAGCTGCTTTGGGAAGTGCTTCTGGGAGACGGGTCTCAAGGAGTACTGGAAAGAGACATGCTGATCCAGGTGCATCAGGGGAGGTGTTTCTGCACTACAGCTGCCTGTGGGACAGAGATTTGCTTGTATGGGAAGCCAAATAATGGGTGGAGGAAATTTGCATCCTTGGCTGAAAGATAAGGGAAAGACTTCGAAGCATCAGGATGAGAACAGAGAATTGAGGCAGCAAGACAAAAACAGATGGGAAAGGATTGGTAAGGTGTGTCTCTAAACATGGCAGTTGAAAGCATATGAGAATCATTCTGTAGAGGCAGAGGTGAGCCTGAACCTGAACACTTGCTCCAGAATTTCTGGGATTCCCAGCCAAACACAGAGAGATAGGTTTGATGTTCCTTTCCCAGGCAAGGTATGCCAAAAAATGGTTCTGTACAGTTTGAAGATTCCATTATTTTGTTTTTTTCCATTTTAATTTAACATTTTTTCAAAGCAATTACTAAAAAGGGGTAGGGCTTACCTTCAGTCTTAAACAGCTCTGTTCTCCAAGTGGAAAAGCAGGAGTAGTTTGCTATCAGAAGTGCAGTGAAATGGTAGCTGTAAGTGGGAGCTAGAAAAACAATATACATCTGGAAGTTCAGGAGCTTCCATTGCCTGCGTAATGCAAAACAGTAAAGTTACACTGCTAACTTGAGGCCTCCAAGTTCAGAAATACTTCTCCAAAATGCAGTTTGGCTTATAAAGAGTTCAGTTCTGTTTCTGCAGAGCTTGTGATGAAAGTGGGTTGAAGGAATGTGTGCTCCCCAGTCCATGAATGCAAATTAAACAACAGTGGTCCCAGGATCCAGCTGCACCAAGGGAAGTGCTTAAGGTAGGAGGCTGCTGGAAGGATAGATAGGGTGGCCTTGGGGGCAGCAGAACTTTGCAAAAACCCATCTACCACTTCAGCATCTGTCAGGGTTTTTGTTGAGCAATAACCACAAGCTAAATTTGCCATATATAATTCCTGAGAGAAGCCAGTGGTAAACGATGTTTTGATTTTCGAGTGTGTTCCTGTGAAATTGCTCAAATCTCAGTTGTAGTTTGGAAATACTGCCCTATCAGAGAACCAAAATGAATTTACCTTCAGGGTTATCCCCATGGTAAGATTGTCATAAAATTTTTAGCCCCGTGCTCTTACGGTGTAGAAAATATAACTATGCTTGTTTCTTTTGCACATCTGTTAAATGTTTCGTGTGTCATTTTAGTATATATTCTGAATAAGTGAACCTCAGATCATTGCACTGGAGTTAGGATGTTCTGAAGAGTGTGTATGGTATACCCTGTGCAAGAAGCCTGTGTGTTAGGAGTCATTCAGGCAGGCTCAGCAGTGCTTTCACTTTGCTGTGCCTTGCACTCACAGCTAGCAAAATGACTAGAAAAAATTTTACTTGTTGTCTTTGCTTTTCTTTAGCTTGTAGTTGGGGTGTTAAATGCTTTCTGTAAGGCTTACACACTTCACCTTGCATGTGCCAGTGGCTTAATAAGAGCATCTGCTGTCTTTCTGTGGCGAATCTGATGATTTTTCTATGCACGTATATTTAGTTGTACATAAAAATAGAATCCAGGCACTGTTAAATGCATATGAAAGTGAACGTCAGATTGAAATGGTAACATATGAGGTTTTCTGCAGTTCCATTTATGAAGTATCAAGTTAAAAACAAAGCTGTGAAATAGCCAGAAAACTTTATTTCTGCAGCCAAAGGCATGTGCTTGTACAGCCTAACCTAATTAGGTCTCCGATATGTTCTTAGAATGGTCAGTATTTCATGTGTTGTACCGTTGTCTGTGAGCTGTTTTTTCATTATGGTTGGGCTTTCACACAGCAGAAAGTAGGAAAGCACTGCTCCAGATGTCTGGCTCCTTTCACCGACTTTGTTGCTGTCTACAGCAAAATTTGAGTTTTAACTCTACAGAGCAAATTCCCTTTGAATCTTTGGATACCCTTAAACAGTATAGTACTGGAGTATGTGCAAATGTCTACAAAGTACAGTGATTGGAGTGGCTGGTTTAAGAGGAGCTATAAAATGGTTCCAGCTGGAGTGCATTCTTGAGGTAAGCTCAAAATGCACTCCAAATTGTCAGCACACTACTCAGAAAAAAACACAAGAAACAAATCATCTTTAGTGTGCTTTACTTCCCTTAATGCACATAAGGATAGTGTAAATGGAAGCTGGTCAATTTTCAACAGTTTGTGTAAAATTGTCCCTAGGTTTTGCTTCTGAACTTCAGTCTTTGTGAATAAATGCATCACATGGGGTTGTAAGTATACCTGTGTGTATTTCTGTGGTCATAATGCCATCTCTATTTCAATAAGTATTGTGTATCTGTCCATTAATATTTATATGGAATGGAGAGCTTTGGTTCTCGCAATTTTTAATAAACATTGATGGTGTTACTAGTTTATACAGAGCATTCAATATGCTCCATCAAAATGGCAGCTCTAATTAGGTTCCTTGAATTAGCTAATGGATTTTGAGAAAGATAGCTTACAAAGCTCTTACAGCTGTCCAAGATATTCCTGCCATGGCAGAAAGACAAAAGGCCGCTGGAAGCTACAGATTTGAAAGCGTTAGAAATGCGACTGACAGTTTAAAAAGATAAATTACATTTGTATTTTTTTTCCTGTAAAAGTCCTAACACTGGATTAATGTTATCCTCGTAGTGACCATTTATTAAAAACACCCCCAAAAAAAACATCTTTAAAGTAGAGGAAGTGTTTTGGCTCTGAGAGCTGCGCTTTTCCCTGATGCTTTTCACCTGATGTGAATTCTTTTTCATTTTAAAAGTGTAAGCTATATCTGTCACAGAGTTACAGACACAGAGAACTTTTCTTTAGTTGAGGTTGAGTTGTCTACCTCCTCTCTAGCTAGGCAAATATTAAAAAAGCAAACAACACAGAGGATTAGTTGCTGCCACTCTGCCAGTGGCATAGATTGGCACATATTTAACAAAGAGCAGATGACAGAGTCTCTAGTGTGAAACTTGGAGAAGTAATTTCTGAGAGAAAATGGATAGTTAACTCTGTGCTTTGAAATTTTCAACAAAATAAGTTTTAGAACATGGGCAGTGGCGTCTACTGTGAGGGAATTCTTAGATCCTCAATTCTTCTCTCAAAAGGGAGTGCAGAAATGAAGACTGCACTGAATACTCACCTTCTCTCCCTCCTGCTTTTGCTTTGTGTGTGGTAAAGAGAATTCCTGAGGGACTCCTGAATGGCTAATTCAGTGGAAGTTTGTAAAGTAGTTATTATTTCAGCTTTGGTGATAAGATTAATAAATGGTAGTGCAAAAAGCAATAGCCTGTAAGTGAAAAAAAAAAAATAGCTGCCAGTTCCAGGCAGGTGTGATAGTCTTTAAGAAATAGAGTTACATTTCTAGGCTGGGGTTTAGCATTCAGCATTTGCTTTGTTGGATTGTTAAAGCTGCTGTAAATGGAGTTTGGAGGGCTGAAAATCTGCTCTGTGTTGATGTGACCTATCTATTGTAAATATGCCAGCTGCTTTACATCAGTAAAGTAAAATACCCCCTCCCAAGCTGTGTTGTAATACAAAGTGCCAAAAAAGGCAATTTAAGTACTTTGCCGCGTAAATCCAGATGAAATTACCTTGGAGAGAAGACCTTCAATTATGCCTCACACGTGACTTCTGCATGAGGGATAAAAGGCATAATTGATATCATCTTTAGTGAAGAAACCAGAAACTGTTGCATTGTCTAGAGGCTACTGAAAATACCAGGAAAATCTGTTTTTCATTATTTTCATTGTGTATTGTTTATAGAGAGTTTGGTTGTTGTCAGCAGCCGAGTCCCTAATCTCCCTGCTTTCCTAGCCCTTCGGAGACAAGTGCACATCTCACATCAACAAGACAACAGTAAACTGGTCCCATGCCAGAAACAGACATTGCCATTAACCAGCCTGAACTGGAAAGGCATCTCTTTTTTTATTATTAGTTAAGATCTGGTGATTGCCTTCTTTGATGAGGCACAATACATTGAGCAGAGAAGGAAAAAAAATTACTTTTTTTTGAAATAAAGATGACAATCTGGCTACAAACAAGAAAATGTCTGCTTTTTTCCTTTCTACTTGATTGCAAGTAATGTGTTTCTGTTAGAGTAGCTTATACCGTATCTGCTTACAGTGAAGTTAAACCTCGGTGTGCCAATTTTGTTTCCATAAAAGAAGAAATTAGGCTATACCTCCCATTATTCCTGACCAGCTGTAGTCAACTGTAAGTTATAGAGGAGAGTAATGGAGATGAGAAGTGGCTGGTTTGAAAAGATGATCCTCATTTGAATATCTAGGCCGTCTGCCATGACAAACAGGAAAAGGTGTTGTATGTCATGTGAAGGGAGGGAGGCATAAAAGGTTGCCTTGTGTCAAACCACTGAGAGATATTTTATAAACAGTTTGGAAAAACTGAAAGTGATACAAATCTGTTGGTCTTAATCTTCAAATGGTTCTTTTGAGGCTTCTGTAAACATACTGTGAGCTATTTTGGGGAAAGAAAAGGTTAATAACATTGCTAATTCATATCATGCAAGGTTCTCTTTCCTTCTTTCTTCCTAATGAGTCTGTAGGAACCTGCAAATATCATCTTCTCTCTTTCCACTAAGCTCCTAATGTCAAGAGGTCAGTAGTGATGTTACAGGGTCAATAGGACTCAATTTACGTCCAGACAAATGGTAGTCATGTGCTGCCCTATGAGGCTTTGACCTTTTGGACAGAACTGGTTGGACTGCTTTTATGTTCACCTAAAGAATTGAAAGGTGACCACATATGTTCCAGTGCAGCACAGATACGAGTTTTTAAAATATTATTAAATAGATGAAGATTAGGGGACTTTGATATACAGATTCAATTAAGTATAAATGGCTTCTTCACTGTAATTTGTTTTTCTGCAGTTCGTTTATGATTCTTTACAAGTATTTATGTACCTAGAGAGAAACACATCCATCTAATGATTCTCACATCAGTCCATCTATGCAGACCTTCTCAGACAGCCCTGCCTAAATGGAACAGAGCTCAAAGTCTGCCTACCAGTCATTTTGCACAAGCGTCCAAACCAAGTGTCCTTGTAGAGCCCCTCTCTGTGGAGAAAGACAGTAGCTGTGTATACATCAAGTACGTTCCTGCCCAGAGCAAGAAAGCAGGTGTTGTGGAGATCTTATGCATGGTTCCAGTTCCTAGAAAGATGTCATTCTTAACTTGGGTTCTCAGTGTGAGGTGTGTGTAGGCAAAACCTGGGCTGGCTTTGACTGAACATCAGAGGTGATCCCTGAACCTGCAAGGCAACATCAGTGATGTCGGCAAAGCAGTTCTGACAAGTCTTTCCTTGTAATACCATTTCCTTACTCAATGCCTGTGAAAACAACAGATGTTCATTTCTCTCTAAAATCTCTTATTCTTGGTGGTCACAAAGATGAAAGCTGAATTACAGTAGAATTATGTTCTTACTATTGATTTTCTTTTTATCACTTCCCACCATTCTTTTTATTCCTTCTTACTACTGAGGCTGCAAAAATATCTTCATAAGAAGTGTAATACTTCAGGATAGAAATGCAGGGGCTGGAACTGAAAGAGAAACTTACTCAAATATTTATTTGTTGTAACTTCAAAATGGAAGTTTTATCCTACGTGAAAGATACTCTTACATGCTCTGTTGGACACCCTTATACTGTGTATCTTTGTAGGCCACTGTTTTCCTTTCAGTATGTAAAATCAGTTTTGTTTTTTAGCAGATCATGAATGGAAGATTGTCCATTCTGTAGAGTCTGTGAATCACGTTTTGTCTTGGATTTGTTTGTTAATGGAAAATTCTCAAAAATAATAATTTTCCTTTTTCTTCTTTTTTGTTGGCTTGTTTTGTTTTATTTTAACTTTCAAGCAGCAGTTGTTTGCTTAGGGGACTGACAGTCAGCTGGGTGAAATCAGTGTTTGAACTAAGTGGTTGGCAAAAAAAGCCCTGTGCAATATCAATGTGTTTAGGAAAACCACTGGAAACAAAATGTTTATTGCCTCTTTAAATGTATGTTTATATATAGCTTTAAGGGGTTCATCTTACTTGGTATGTGCGACACTTGTTTTTAATTTTGTGTTATCAAGAAAGCTGCAGTAAGAAGTCACTAATTTAAAAAATGCCATTTGAACTTGAATGATGGAAATCCAGATTAGCAACTCAGAGGAAGAACACAGAGGAGATTTTACTGTGCAAAACCTGAGCCCATACATACTAAATACTGATGTGTTTCAATTCTTTGAAAAAAAAAACCCTAGTATGTCATATTGAATATATAATTATTAATATAATTATATAATGCTTGCTTTATATATAGTATTATATATATAATTATTGCTATGGTGTTTTTTTATCTCTCCAGAGATGATGGGGTGAAATTTCACAGTCATATTTTACATGATGTCAGAGAGCTTGAAGCTCAGTCTCTGCTACATTATGGTTCCCCTTTTGCCTTGGCTGTCTGTTCCAGGTGTGTTGGCTGAGAGCTGTTTGCAAGCCCATCCCTTTGCACTTGCAGTGGGCAAGGTGGGCCCTGTGTGGTGCTCCTGGCAGGTGCAGGCACAGGGAGGGAGGGTGATTTCTGGCCAGTGTTTATCCAGTTGGTGGCACAGCCCCAGCAGCTGGACTAGAACAAAAGTGTTGGTTTGAACGATAGCACAGACTTGTTTTTCCTCCTTCTTCCAAACCAGAAGTCCTTATTCTCCCAATAAGTACTGTATTTAACAAAACCACAGAATGACTGGCAGGAATATACTTTTTCCTCTTTTGAATGTTCACATAGGTTTGTTGGGGTATTTTCTATTTCAAAAAAAAAGCCTTCCAGCGTGTTCCAATCAGCTTATTGGAAGAACTGTTGAACTTCTCTTAAGTTTGTTTATGGCTTGGTGTTTTGGACATGTTTGTTATTATTGCTTGAAATCAGCACCTGAGTCTTCACAACCCTTTTTGAAGTTTCTCAGAGATTTATTCCTACACGTAGACATAATTTTAGAACTTCCCAGTGTCAGCTGCTTCTGAATCAGTCTTCTTACTTGTAGCACAATTTCAGGAAATTATACTGAAAACAACTGGAAAATGCTGAGTGAACAGTTCTCTCACAGTCTTGTGACACAGAGAAGTCAGTGAGTACATTAAATTTTGGATCATGGGAACATCTGATGGTGGAAGGAATGGTAAACGTGTGGTTGCATGGTTCTCTGAAGAACATGTAGCATGGCTCCAGAGCCATGTAAGGGAGCAAGTGTGCACAAAATTGTACGTATGATGAGGACTGTAATATTCATATCTCCTCAAGGAGAGAGCACTGTATTAAATGTAAAGCTACTTTAAAAGAAATCTGTCTGCTGTACTTACCAGGCTTGCTGAAAAGCTTCAGTAAGTGTCCTTAATATAAGCTGACTTTGATTGGAGTATTGTTTTTATATTTCTTCTGTAGGCTCAGGTTCCTTTTCAGTATAAATAGTCATGCATCTGAAACATTTGAACTGGTATTCATCTGCTGTTTCCCTGTCTGAGAACCACTATCTGATCAAACCAATATTTTTTAATTATGTATTTATAGGCAGATGCGAGAATAGTTTACAGTCAATGTATGATCTTCTCTGCAAATCTTGGAATATTGTGTTGGGTTTTTTTTTTAATATTGCCTTATCAGTTTCTTTTTTTTATTACTGATGACTTCATTCTGTTTGAATTCAATGCTTCAGTTTCTTTGGGGTAAACTAATAGATTATGTATGCGATATTTGCACAGTGCTGATTGAATTCATCTGGTGAGTTTGAATGTGGTTCATATATTCACATAATTGTCAGGAGCCAAGTTGAAATTCAGAACTGTTTCATGAGCATTGCACAGGGCATCATATTTATCTCACTTTACTCAGGAGTGAGTAAAACTTCCATGGTAAGCTGGAATACAGCCTTTCAAAAACCAATGTCTTTTACATTTGTGCCTATAGACTGGTGGAGAAAAAATATTGTGGAGCTTTAACTGTATCCTGAAACTATGAAGCGGATGTACTGACCAACACTCTTCCCACCTGTTCACTTTTCTAACAAATTCTGAGCCTGCTGGCCTTTTTTGACCAGACTTGACTGCTGACTTGATATTCAAGAGATTCTGGAATACAAAAGTTTCTCTAAGTGCAAATAAGCAGCCTGCTGGAGAGGCCTGGGTGAATGCTCTTGCTGGGGAGAAACACCGCAGCGTGAGCCATTATCAGACATGAGAGAGCCCACAGGAGAGAAGCACAGGAAATCAGACTTCACGGGGCTGCTTGTTTCCACAGAGATTATGCTTGTGTTTTCACACTAATCCAGATGGATAACTTTCCATGTGCTGCTATCTTTCATTCAAATGTTTCTTCTCATTCTCATGGTTAGGGTTTGTAGTTTAATACTGCGTGGCAGAGGTTTGCCAAAGCAAAATCTGTCAGGCCCTGTCTTGTAATATATAAATTCAGCTTGAACTCTGCAGCACCACTTCCACTCACTGGCTCAAACGCTTTGAGAAGAAGGAAATTCACCTACAGGAGATCCACAGTCATTGGAGCACAGGCTCCTGACTGTCTTACAATGTATCAACCTCAGATTTAATGTAAAAAGGTGGGGGGAAACCCAATGTGTGTGGTATTTTCAGATTGCCTCTTCAGCCAAAGTACCTTGTGGTAAAAAGTGGGTTAGACCACTGGTGATAGGTGCTGTACAGTTTGCAGAGAGCTGCAGGGAGCCAGATTGGCTGGAATCAAACTAGACCTATTGCCTGTATTTCAGTGCCTGTATTTCACTTAGCTAGTGCTGCTTTGGGCAATGTTGTTGGCAAAGCAACAGGGACAATACTTTGGGCCTTATCTGTATGTTAGCAGCCCTCATTAAACACTTTATCTGTACTCACAAATGAAGTCAGGGGATTTCACAGGTATTGTACTGCTCATGAGCTATGGACCAAACTTCACTGTTCTAAGTGATAGTCCCCATTAGCTAGACATCAGTTTCAGTGTTTTGCAAACTAGAAATGGTTCTGCACTATTTGACAAGAATTCATGCAAGGAACAGAGGCATTTATCTGTGGAAGGAATAAAGGTGAAGAGGGAATATAATTTCTTTCCCCTCAGTAGTCCACGGAGTTTGTGCAAGTTTTCTGCACTGTCTTGGCAGATCAAGAGAAAAATTTCATGTGCTCTGGAAGATTTCAGTAAGTCAGCCAGAGAAGCTTGAAACCTCTGGGACTTTGTAGAGTGGATGGATAACTTAGACTTCAGGAAAGGAAGTCATCTCATTTCATGGAAACATACTGATGCTGCAAGTAACCATTTCCAGTCCTAACTGCATATTCAGTTGCATTTGCAGCCTATGTGGAATTTCTCTTAATTGATAGTTAATTTCCAACCAGTGTAGATTGCTGGTACATACTAGAAACTAAGTATTTTTGAACTGATGAGTTTTTGTCAAGTATTTTGTATGTGCTGTCCAAATTCAGTCTGCTATGAAAATCCTACAAAGTGCTCCCCAAGATTCTGGCATGCTCATAGTGGAGCGTGATGTAGCAAGATGCTCCACCGAGTCTGTGCTCATGTGAACAAATCTCTGTAGTCCACTGATGGTGAGCCAGAGTTAAGGTTGTAGATTAAGATAATATATGGTGATGTGGTGCAATAACAATGGTTTCAGTTTAGGAGCAGCCACAAATTAATTGTATAATTAATAATTCTCTGTGAGTGCCAGTAAATGCTACTTAGCCATACAGTCAGTACTCACCCCAGTGCTGACTACAGCAGGGCTGGAAATAGCTGCAGGAAGCTTTTAATTTATTAATTTTAAATATGACCAAAGTTTTTTGAATTCTTAGCCATTTTCAAGATTTTATTTAATACTTCCTGGTTATAGCTTGAGCTTCCACAGTTGTACAAGCTCAGCTGTAAGGTTTTAGAAAGCTCACTAGGGTCAAAACCCACAGAAAGGCATGTGTTTAACCTGATAAACTAAGCAACTCCACTGGATTTACCAGACCAGTTTGCAGTGTATGCAGTTCTGCATACAAGTGAGTCTTTGTGGATTACTAAGTGAATTACTATTTAATTACCACTTTAAAAAGATGGTGTCAAGATTTAATAGTGTGCTTTCCCATCTCTCTTGCCTCCCCTGGATTTTCATGGTTGATGTTTGAATTCTTTGTATCCTTGGGAGCGAGTTTGGGTTTTTCTATGAGACAAAACTTTTCTGTGCTTCTCTGTGAATAATAGTTTATTCTTATCTAGAATGTATGTAATTTTAGGGAAATTCCACATTTAGCATGGGAGCAAAAGAAAATATTTTTTGTCAGCTTATCATTATTATTAAAATATGATGGTCATTTATAGTTGCTCACAGGAACGTTAAAAGTTTTCTTTTGCTCCCCCATCTGTCTGCATCCATCTGTTGTCTCTTGTCTTGTACTGAAATTGTTAAGTTCTTTGGACAGGGATAGCCTTTTTTAAAAACAGGGATCAAGTTTACCATTAGCAGCTTTGTCAGTACAAGAAAGCAGAAATAATGCTGATATGGGCCAGTGGGAGCTATGCAAATCAGGAAAATCAAGCACAATCCCTTTGTCTCGAGTCTGGCAATTCTCTGTGTGTACCTGGTGTCAGATATGTGTGTTCATAGGAGCTTTATTTATCTTTTTTTTTTCCCCCCTCAGTGGCTGCACAGGTGGTGGGAATGCTGATCGTATCCAGAGGCTGAGGAAGGAGTACCACCAGGCCAGGAGGGAGGGCTTGCCTTTCTATGAGGACGACGAGGGAAGGACGCCACTCCCTGACTATGACCAGCGCTGGGTAGGTCCACAATGGGATCCAAGGTGCCTTTCCAACATTCAGAGTTAGCAGAAGGTCCTGATCTGTTTGTGTTTTCCAGAAATCCTGTATCAGTTTAACGTGAATTTGGGGAGCTCATAGAAATGGAGAAATCCCTAATGCCAGCCCACCAAAGAAAACATTAATAATGAGAACTTGGCTAAAATTAACTGGTCTGTTCACTGTGTTTTACTTAGGCCCAGGTTTCCTCCATTAAGTCTGAGATAGAGAGTCAGTGCCAAACTTTGTCGTGTGTGGTAGCATCAAGGCTTTTCAGATGGATTTATGGTATTCTGGCTGTTCATCCAGTGATTCTCTGGGTTAACAAGAGCATTAGGAGAGCAGACTCTCACTGTCCTTAGCTGCAAAATGAAAGGGAGGAAATAAAGGTGTCTGTCCTACCCTTCCTTCTTCGCATGGGACAGTGGCAATCTGGCCATGTTATGGCCTTTGTAACTTTTATAAAGTAAAACATGTAATAATTTGCTCCCCTGCATCGAATTTCTTAAAATATTCTGCAAACACTGCAGAACTGTTACAGGCATGGTGTACTCCCTGTTTTACACCTAGGACTGACTACACAGAGACTATTATCTATCCCACTACTGAAGAGTAACCTATAACCTATAGAAGAACCAGAGATTAAATCAACAGTGCCAGATTTTTCAATGTGTTAAATAAATGCAACAGCCATAGTCTATGGGTACTCAAGAGCTCTGCCTCGGCAAGTTTTGAACTTGGACTCTGTCTCTTCAGAAGTAAATATAATCAATTCAAAAATGTAGCTTCAATAAAATGCAGTTTATGCTAAATTGAAAATTTTAGTTTAAGAAAAAACAGTATATGTAAAAATCTGAAGAATTTATATGTCTGAAGTTTGAACTAACATTGGTTTTAACATCTCCAAACAGTTGGTGTGAATGCTGAAATGAAATCTGCAATGACTGCAGCTATAGTACAAAAAATCCTATGCAAGAGTAGACTTTATTGAAATCACAGAGAGATGCAGAGTTAAAAGGGGTGTTTTTACATAAATTATCATATATATTTGTTCATTAACTCCAAAACTGTTGTTGTATATATTATTCTGATTCAATTACCAAAAGTGTCATCTTCAGCAAAATAATTCTTTCCTAAAAGCAGTTAACTTTAATCCACTGCCTTAAATTTTGTGACCCAAATTTGTGAGTCAATGTACCTGCCATTCTTCCTCGGAATTGCTTTTATAAACTAAAATAAGAGTACGCATCAAATGTGTCTTCCTGTTGAAATTCTGTGCTAAGTGTCCTGACAGGCCTCAGACTGCATCAGTGCTACCTCTTCAGCAGCCTGAGGATTTCTACTTCTTATCTGAAACTGATAAAGCTTTATTAATGCTCAGATGAGGTTGAGATTTATGATCCAGTGTAGTTTTACAAAGGTTTCTTCTAGGTAATCCTCTATAAGCCTTTCCTGTTAGGTATAATGCCCAGAGATTACTCATTTCCAAAGATTTGCTTTTCCCATGAGGCATGTTGTCCTTAATCGATGCACCTGAAAAAGTGCTTAAAGTACCTCAATCTTGAAATGATTCATAATAGTGGCATCAGGACTGTTGCTTTTTGTTCTTCCAGTGCAGAATATTTGTAAACAGTTTTGTTGTGAGGAATGGCAGTCTGCTCAAAAATCAGAGTTTACCTTGAGGGCTTTAGTACTCTGAAGTTTGTTGCTGCAACAGTTCTTGTTGAAGTAGTTTATAAACTTCAAAGTCTTCTGGTCTCTTCATTGCAACAATATCACCCATTGATCCATCCAGCCTTGCTTTTATAGACACTGTCTTTTAGTCTGGCAAATACTGCAGCCACAGCTTGCTCTCTTTCAACTCATGGCTGAAAATTCTACTCCTGCGTGTAGCTTTACCCTTAAAATACTTACGTTGCAATCTACAGAGAGAGAAAAGAAGGAACAAAAATAGAATCAAAATATTAAAAAGAAAACGAATGTTTCAAAGCACTTTGCCAGGCAAGTCCTCGAGATAGCTTTTAAGCAATGCCATCATTCCCACCTTGGGCAGCTGACCCTCAGCAGTACTGAGGTAACACAGATTGGACAACAGCTGATTTTTTTCCACCTTTACTTATCAGTGAAGAGACATGCCGATGACTAATTGCATGATTGCAAATAAAGAAAAACTTACTCTAATCTTCAGGATGTCAAATCTTCCTTTAAGGAGACAACAGACAGCTGAGGAGGAGGAAAACCTTCTGGTAGAAGTTTTCTTTCTTCCCACAGGGGGTTATGGCACCAGGGAAGCTGCAGCTGGAAAAGAAATGCTGGGTCTCTGTATTTTTAACACTCAGCTAGTACTTTCCTTACTTTTCTCAGTCAACTGTTTCACCTAAGCCAAGTTTTATAAGATGTCTTTCTAATGTACAGCAGCTGCTGTAATCACTTCCCACCATCTCATGAAACATGCAGATAAGTTGGGAAAGGCAGAGGATAATTTGAGAAGACACTATCCCATCGCAAATCAGCAGCCTCAAAAATGGACCCTGGGTCTTGTCCTCCAAAATAGTATCTGAAAACTCATGAGGCAAGTTTCTATCTGATAAAGCTGACATTGACAAGTGGCCTTTAGCTGACACTGTAATGGGACAGAATTTCTAATAGAAGGGGTATTTCTAACAATCTACTTTTTTTTAATGGGATAAATCAAGTTAAAGTGCAGGGCCGACTGAAAAGCTAGCATTGTAAGGGAAAATGATCTCATGACAGGCAATTGGGATCCATAAATGTTTTAAAAATAAGGTCAAAAATTCATTTTAAATAGGCCTGCTATTCTCTCATCATCCATTCCTCCCCCCTGCATCCATTTTCCAATTCTCCTCTGTTCTTCTCATCTGTTGCTGGATGAATGTTTTGCTCTCTTGCGCCTTCATTCTGCTTTCTCTTCCCCACAGTTTATTCCTTTCCTTTTTGTAAGAAAGTGAATATTTCAGTTTAGTGTGTCTCCATAAACAGACACTGTCTCTGCTATAGAGCCAGACCCTTTAAAATTCTTCTCCAATTCCATTGTGCCTTGGTTTGTTGTCAAGTTTTGCATCCTTTGGACTTTCTCCCCCCCCCATCACCCACCTCCTTTTTTCAGGTTTATAACTAGGATAAATGATAAACCAAATTCTGTATGGTGGATCACAAGGCTTAAAGTAAACCTCAGCTAGTTAGCCAAAGGACAGGCTGATAATAAGTATAAATATCGCCTAGGAAAATGAATGCCTTTTGTTGTCAGTGTAAAATGAGATTACCCTAAAATTTTCTGACAACTAGGGAATATTGGGATGTATCAGCTCTAGAAAGGGTTTAGGCATGTGCATACATGCTATGTCTTAGTGGGACATCAGATATTCAAAGCACTCGTGAAGATACCCAATAAAAAACGTAATCCAGGTCTCCCGAATGAGGCAGATGTTTATGTACTATTATCATAGCTGCAGTATTAGTCAGACCCTGAAAGAATTGTGTAAGAATAAGCTGCAAGAACTTAGTCTCTCTAGGAGCTGGAAGGTTTTTTCACAGGCAGTCTTTTTCAGGGCTTTAGAGTCACAGCCTAATAGCAGATCATGAGAAATAGCTAAGGAGCTGTCAAGAGAAAGCCATGCAGTTAGCATCTGCACTTGTATTTAAGGGCATTTAAATAATGAGGAATTAAACATCTATTTGAGGATTTACTTGGATTGTCTTACAGACATTGTACAAATCCAGTTACTTAAAACATCAATTCTTTCCTTCAGGATGGCAGTAAATCCTTGAAACTTTATCTTTTTAATGCACATTCAAGGACTACGTGTAACACTGGCCACATTGCAAATAGTTCTTCACCTGTTAGTGACCACATCAGCTTCACCTTACGGAACCTTGGGTTAACTGGTTCTAAAAGCCGTATCTTTATTTGCAGATCAGATTTGCAAGCTTGTAAATAACCTAAAGATACAAGAAAACCTGTCTCTGGATACTGGCTGTGAACATTCCAATTGAAACAAACCTGTAATGTATTGAGTTTTGTCAGTTCCCAGTTGAGAGTAGGAAAAAAGAATCATGCGTGTGTGTGTTAAAGGGCACGTACTTTATTGTGTGCCTGGCAGGATTCCAAGCCTAAAAATCAACGAGAACAAAGAACGGAGCATTAATAACTGCATTATTTTTCCATAAT
The DNA here is from genome assembly GCA_013389925.1 of Aegithalos caudatus. Classification (NCBI taxonomy): domain Eukaryota; kingdom Metazoa; phylum Chordata; class Aves; order Passeriformes; family Aegithalidae; genus Aegithalos; species Aegithalos caudatus. The sequence goes on along the minus strand of WEIU01023806.1, from coordinate 141,152 downwards.
GTGTCAGAGGGTTTTGCGCTTCCTTCACAATGAATAAGGAGCTGTTTGTACTTTTCATGATCAATTAATTCCAGGTTCAGGATATTGCATTTCAAATAGGTTAGGTTCCTAAAACACACAAACGTTTGTGTTGGACTATGGTTAGAAACCAGAATTCCAGCTTCTAGAATAGTAACATTCCTGTCTTCTAGTGCAATGGGAGAAGCTGACAATTTTACGTGAAACCATATAGCAGAAACTGATGCAAATTCCAGACTTTCGGTGTCCACAGACTAGTAGTAGAAAACATTAAATAAAAAGAAAAATGAAGAAAAAAAATACAGTAACTTACTTAGTATATAACTGCTTTGAAGAATACAGATCGGAAGTATTTGTTATTTAAATACTAATTAAGGGAGTACACAAAACATTTTATTAGAATGTATGATTAACTTACTGATCGAGAACTTTTTATGGTCCCAACTTATCTCTTCTTAATGAAGGTTTCCTATTGGAATGTGTTGTACAGAGCTCTTCTAACTAAGCAGAGCTATTTTGAAATTTAGAGGCTAGCTTTTGGGGGCAGTTTTGGGGGGAAATTATTTGGAAGAAATCCCTGCCAAACCTCATGTGAAAAATAAACTATTCCAAATGGCACATGCAAGAAGAGCCAAATTCAATTCCATTAATACTAGTAATAAAGAGTGACTTCTATAACTTGTTTGGAATCATTCCTACTTATACGAAGGTTAGGTTTGGCACAGATCATCTGAACCAAAGGGGAGTCTGAAATGTTCATGTCTTCACGCATACACTTTGTACATGCTCTCATCTACCAGGGGAAACGGTTCTGGTGCCATATGTCGTCTTATCAAAGCTCATTGGTATTGTTTATACCTTACAATATTATATGAATTCCAGAAAATCATCATGCCATCTATTCCACAAAGTGCCTCTGCATACAGCTGGGTTTTGTTGTTTTTCAGTGCAGGGGGGTGATTCTGAGGGAGACGAACACTAAGCATTTCTCTTATTTCATACAAGTTGTTGAAAGAAATCAGACAAAAGCATTTGGTGCTGCCAGGCTGTGGCTGTCCTTGCAGGCTCACAGTACTGAGAGATTCCAAATGTGCCAGCAATCATATCCCTTGCAGTTAAGACAGGTTCTTCTGATATTGCCCAAATGGAGGATTTGAGTAGGGCATTGCAGAGATCATGACAGCTGCCATGGATCAACTTGATATGATAAGAAAGGCCCTAGAGGTTTTCTATTGTATATATTTTGCCTAATTTGCCAATACATTAAGGGAGGCAAGAAACAAATCTCTAACTGATAATTATATTGATGAGGGGAGTTTGTGAGCAGGTAATCCATGATGTTTAGTATGCTGAGCAGTTACTGTGATTGAGCACATAGCCCACAGCTCTGCAGCTTTTATCTGTGGGCTTTTTATTCTGTGGGGCACAGCAAATGGGCACAAATAGTCTTTCTGGAGTTAGCTGTAATCTGGGTTGACTGCAGTTCTCAGTAGTAGCTGGGTCTTTGCAGTTTGCTTTGGGTTTGGCAAGCTCCTGCCAGTACAGCTTCAACAAGTTTCTGTCTCCCTGTTGGTCACTGTGCAGACAGGGGACTGTGCAGCCACTTTCCCTGGGCATGTGTGCACACTCTGCCAATTCTCAGGCCATGTCACACAGGGAAGCTGGAAGAGGACTGAGATTTTAACACGGAGCTGTCGCATGTGGGGCTGCCAAAGCCAGTGCTTTGCACCCTGAGCTTCCACTCCCTTACTTAGCCTCAGTGATACTTCTCTGTGACAGCTTGGTCCCAATCCCCAGCAGCTCAGTGCCCCACACACCAACAGAATCAAATGCAGCTGCTCCTGGGTCTGACTACAGGGGAGGGGGGAAAGTAGGCTTCCTTTTAAAATTGACCTCCTCTTCCTCAGGCCATTTGTAAGAGGCCTGCTTCAACTTCTGGAAGGAGGCCCCAGTTGCAACACTCATTTTTTAATCACAAGACAAGTCTGTTATGCCACTGAAATTCATGTCTGAAGCTAAGCATACACTTAGGTATTTATTGGATCAGGCCTGAAATCAGGCCTCAAACCTGACCCCCTTTAGGCAAAAGCTTTGGCCTTTACTACCAGGTATCCGGTACATTTGTCAAATAGATGCTGACATGGTTGACTTCTTTTTCAATTCTTACAACTTAATTTCCCTGGGTCATGTTCATGTTCAGTGTTGCTGATTAAAAAGAAATCTCCCTAAAAATTTACCTGTGATCCAAAGAGTTGCCTGGCTACTGTCCCAGACAGCACCCCCTTTCCTGAGGATGCTGGTCATTGTCCAGCTCTGCCTGCTAGGGATAATATCCTGCTAAAACAGAGCATGGTTTGGACAAAGGACTGCAAAATTTGTCCATTTAACATCAGGGAAAGCAGAATGACCTCAGTGAGGCAAACAGCAATGATTGCCCAGTGTGTGCAGAACTTGGGGGTCAAGGGTTGAGCTTGAAAGAAGCTGGGTCAAGTAATACAACTATGTCATTGAGGCTGTTAGAGAGCCCAGATCTCCTATTTGTTATAGTTAAGTATGTGACAGAAGCCAACTGAAATAATGGACTTTTCATTACTTTTGATATTTGGATTGAGTTCTTCTGTTGTCTGACTGTGCAGCACTTCTCATTACTGCAGTGCAAGATCTGAGGTGGAGGCCTTGGGTCTTCTCGAGTTTTGCTGAAGTTCCTTGCTGCAAAATGCATTAGCAGAACTGCTTGTTAAATTCCATCCTAGGTGCAGCTTCAGCAGTCAGGGTGTCAGTGCTCTGGCTACCCTGTTGTCTTGAAGTAAGAAAAACACTAAAAAGTTCAAGATTTTTTCACAGCCAAGGTGTGAAAAGTAATTAAAATGTATCAGTGGGTGCTGGGTATAAGTAATTATCTGTGAATATATATAAAGGCCCTATTTTTCGCAACAAACAGGCGACATTGCTGTAATTATTTAAAATGAAAAAGAAAGTCAGTGGCTCAGACATGGAGAGATTGGGTGGATAACTTTATTAGTTCCCAGTCTAAGGTCTGTAGTGCAGATGCTAATCTAATATCAAGACTGCATTAAAATAAAGTAAAAAATATGGAAAACGAGAACTGCATTTACCCTGTAAGGCTGCTGCTGTACATAACTTAGACTGTTCTGCTCAAGGCCAGCTCTCTTCAATGTTCAACCCTAAATCTGGCTCTTAAAAAGCACTGGAAAAGGGAGGACTAGTATCTTCCTTCTTACCATGCACAGAACCTAGCTGGAACACATTCCTTCTATCAAATGTGCTGAGTTTGAGAAGTTCTGCAAAAGTTAGTAATCAATTAATCTTTGTTTGCATCTGTTTCTTTAAAAATTTCTTTACTGTCTTGCTTGGTTTAGTAAATTGAATTTGTAAGCAGAAAATTCCCAGTGCAGAATGGCACCATGCAGCCTAATTTGAAGGGTTGGTTTTGATTTGATTTTTTTTGGTGTGTTTTTGAGCCATTAATCAAGGGGGTTTTTATGTTAAACAAGTGTTTTTGACACTAAACACTAAGAAAGCAAGCATAACACATACTCCTGCCTGTGTTTTTGATGCTTTTTCCTCATCAAATGTCCTGACTGTTGTGCTAAATGTCATGTTGCCCAATATTAAGTCGAGTCTCACCAGCTGAACAGTGTCGTAAGTCCTGTATGATAGGAGATACTGAGTCTTCTGTAATCCAGGTGATACTGGAATGTCTGCCTTGCAAGCAGAAATAAGAGTTCTGACCCTGCTGCCTCCAAGGATGTCCTGCTGTTCAGGACAGATGATATGCGAATAATCCGCAGTAGCATAGATTTCATAAAGTAGTATATCAAATTTAGCATGTAAGTTGTGAATGGTACAACTGAGCAGCAGGACAAGTACTGGTATCTCCTCTACAGTGCAGTCTGATCACCAGTTATAAGATCTTTCTAGATTTAGTGTATTCATCTGTTTTCTTGCTAGTCTGTAATAATGATTTTCAAAATTACTATTGCAAATAATGCCCTACTGTATTAGGAATGCCAGTGCTGCACATGACAACAAACAATGCCAGTATCTCTGAAGGAACCTGGACCTTAAAGAAGCTTGGATCAGGTTATGCTTTCCACCATCAGCTATTCCAAGAAAACTCAGAGTAACAGATACCTAGAGTGAAAATTTGACTTTGAAGTTATAATTCATTGATAACTTCTTCAAGATACGACAAAAATTTATAGTTTGAAATACCTGCCTGTGCCTTCCATCCCTGGTCTGCCATCATCAAAACATAGGCATTCTGACAATCTACATCCAGTCTTTTCTGTGGAATGATTATAGGGGAATTTAACAAAATGCTATCTCGTGATACACACCAGTGGATCAGTATGAACATTTACATTTGTGTTGGAAGCTACTTTTTAATGTATTTCTCTTAATTTGCCAGGAAGATACCTGTCAAGTTAGCAATTAAACTGTAATTTGGTCACTGAGGTGTTTACATGGATTAATAGATCTCTCTCTTAAGCATATGCTCCAGGGTTTGAAATAACAGCTATACTGTGTGGTAGCATGACCCCACTTGAGTTTCACACACACATGCACAAAATCAAATTCCATCACATTTTAATGCAAATTTTACCTTTGCAAATGATGGCCTGAAAAGAATGAGTTTCCATGGTAACCTTAGGGAACACATAACCTGTTTATCATAACTTCTCCATGAAACAAGACAGGGGGTGGGGAACATGCTTTCATGTCAGCTATATTTTTCTGTAGACAGCATTCTGCTCTAGCATGTATAGAGAATTTACCAAAATACTTGTGTACTGTCCTAAATGAACTTTTTTTTCTGTTCTTAGAAACAAATGTAGTTGTATGGAATAACATAGGAGGTAACGGCAATAGGCAATATTCAACTCCATTAACTGACCTTTTAGCTCCTATCATTTGATGACTAGGTCAATGTTTTGAAAGACCAATCAGAAATTAATAGTTAACAGATCTCTTCCATCACTTTATCTTTTCTTGTTTTCCCTCCATGCTTTAAACTTAGCCCTCATGTAATCCTGGTGCCTTTCAAAGCCACTTTTTTTTTCTTCTTCTTTCACTACACTGCTGAAAGTACTTTTTTGAAAAATGCCTTGAAATATCTCTGAACTCCTACATTTTGGAGCTACCGCAGAAAAGAATATATTGATTATACTTCACATTTGGTGCTGACTTTTGGAGTTGAGGTGGTGGCTCCTGGAGCTGCCATTAGCGAGAGTGAGTTTGATGGCTGTGAGCATCTGTAAGGTTGTGTTTTTCCTGCAGATGCACAGTAACTCCTGGCTAAAGGAAAGTGTTTCTGCAAGATTTTTTTAAGGTCATTAGGAGTAAGGAACAGATGTTGAGGTTTTTCAGAATGCTGCTTTGAAGTGCCACTTAGGAGTCAACTGACAAGACTGACCCTATATGCAGTGATTTTTGGGACTGGAACACAGAGGAACCATTGCCCACAATTACCCATCTGGTATCCATCTGGTACCAGCAAACAACAGACAGTACCAAATCACAGAAAAACTGTACCAACTGCTAAATTGGTAGCAGCAAGCAAAGAAGGTCACCACCCAACAGCAGTTGCAAGCAGGAGAAACAATGTCTGTAACATTTACAGACTGGTATCTGAAGATCCGGAGGAACCTGATGCCATAGCATATGGAAGGCAATTCCTGTCTCTAAGCCTGCTTATGCTGATGTTTGCTCAGTATTAATCCAGGTTTGGGGGGGTTTTTTGGGTTTGTTTTTTTTTTGTTAACCATATTGAATTTGCAGTGTGGAGAGCTTTTGTCACGATGCCATTGAGAGAGCGCTTCTCTTTATTGGCATCTATGTTTAACAGGATTAAGGTGGATTTAATACCCTGAGCTGCAGACTAACCATTCAAATTCTAGGAGTACTGTTCCATAGTGGTGTCAAATCACAATGGAAGGAGTTGAAGTTAACTTTTAACTCCGTGACGATTTGCTCTGCAGTTTTTCTTTGATGTGAATTATTCTTGGGGAGAGCTGTGGCAGGGGGTTGTTTTCCAATTTTATTGCTGTCTTCCTCTTCTTTCCCTTCGGTCATTTTCTCCCTTCTTCCCCCTTTTCTTTTCTTGAAGCAGTGTGCTAGTTTGTACAGTAGCTAAGTGCATAGAATACAATAATACAACAGTGAGAGATTTAGTGCCTCTAGGTGCTACCCCTTCTACTCTTGAGGACCTCCAGCAAGGCATGATTTTATAGACAATGAAAGGCTTGCTCTCCCCTGTGAAGCTGCCTGCCTGCAGGAAGCTTTTCACTGTCTATTTCCACTACTTGCTCTGCAATTTAGTTCCATGCCCTGCTATTTCCCCCTTCCCTCCCTCTTTTCTTCCTTGACATACACATGCATATACCCCCTGCGTGCACATTCAGCACCAACACCAGATGTAGGTAGACACAGCAAAATAGCGTTATCTCAATGTGTGCATGAAAACGCTCAGAAATACACCAAACATTTTCATTTTGCCATCCTCATCATAAATGGAAATATTGATCTGTCCTCTGTTTGCTTTCCAGGTACTGACACTGTCATTTAATTTTCCCTAAAAAGAACACAAGCTCATAGCTGAGCTGCAAAGCATGGCCATTACACCCTGGCACTGGTGCCAAGAACTCTGCTGACTTAGCTAGAGAAAGATGCTGAAAGCCTGACTTTGAGAGAAAATTGAATTCAAATCACTTCATACAATGTCTCTCATGAAGTATTTCAAAATGCCTTATATCAGGAGATAACATAATGAGAAAATGCTTTAGAGAACTGGGTATTCAGATAGCAAGACAAAATGATACACAACAATGAACTGGAGTAAAAGAAAAGACGACTGTCATTTAAAAGCAGTAATCATCTGGATAAGTAGTCTTGTAAACTAATTACAGTGAGAAGAGAAGCAAAGAATGCAAGACTGGGAGGAACAAGAAGCAGCTTCGTTTCAAACAGGCTAAAGCAGAGGACTGGTTTCATGGAGAGAGAGGAATTAGGCACAGTATTGTGGAATGACTAAAGGAGACCTGCTTTAGAAATGTATCCACACATAAGGATTAGTATGCTGTATATTGCATCACAAGTGTATCTCTGTGACAGGTTAAGTTATTCTCTTTAGTGGCTGGGAAGAGATTAATTACTTTGGTCTGGTTCAGGGGAAGAGCAATTGAAATGCCTCCTTGCAGTAGGAAAGAATCAATGCTGATGGGTCTGTGGGTTTTTTTGGTTTTTGTTTTGCTGCTTTTAAGATTTTCTCTCAACTCAAGGGAAACTTCTCTAATTTGAGAAAAGGTTTGCGAGTGAGGGTGTTGCAAATCTGGTGCTCATTAAAGACAATTAAGAGATAGAATTAACCAAAACATATTATACAACTAATGGAAAAGGAAGCCACCCACAGAGACGGACACAGGCCAGGAAATGATCTCATTTTCCTTGGTCAAAGGAAACCATAGTTCTCCAGCACCAGGGATCGGGGGATCGTGGAGAGAGGGTTCAGAAGGCAGAGTATTTTCTTTGTGGGACTGTGCAAAAACACTTTGCTGTTCTGCCTTCACCTCTATCTTTGCTGTTTTCTTCCTCTTCAGTGTTGCAAGATACAGCAAATGCTGAGAGCTTGTTTTCTACGAAACTGAGGCGATTGCCTTGTTTTAAAACTGTTATGGGAACAGCCTGTTTCCCTTTTAAAGTTCCCATCTGTGTTTGTATTTCCCTCAGTCTATTGCCTTTATAGAGAATTTTCTGCTCCCTCTAAATCTAAACCATTAGTTTCACCTCCTTGAACAAGAGGTAGGGCATTACCAAGGAGGAAAAGTAAATCCTGAGATAATCAGCCCTGCTTAATTCCACCATGGAACACTGCTGTTTTTAGTGTTCCTGGTGTTCACTGCATAGGGAGAAGGGACAAGTGACTCTGAGTATGTACATTTGTCTGTGAGCATGTGTATGTATATGTATATATCTGTAGAGAGGGAGTCAGAAGGGGAGCATTTAATTGCCTTGCAATCGGACCAACCAAGTAGTGTTCTGATTGCATACAGCTGATTTTCTAAGTGAAAATCTTCAAACCTATTCAACAGCAAAACCAAGATCATCAGTGGATCTGGAGTGTGTGTCTGTGTTTCTTACAGGGAAGAGGAAGGATGGTTTGATTACTATCTCTTTTTTCCTTTGGACAAGGGTGTTTTTCTCATCCAAGGGAAATGCATTCTAGCAGCATGAACATAACTATTAATCAACACTTAAGCAATAATCAGGGAATGAAAAATGATGACCAGAAACTGAAAATGTACTTGCATAGCTACTTTGGTGCTTTTTCTTTGAGATCATGCCCTTGCATTTTAACGTGAACAATTTGTATAAAATTAGTGCTGATATATTCCAAAAGGCAGTAATTTTAAAAGCCAGGAGTTATTTTTTATTTAAAAAAAAAAAAAAAACAACAACAACAAAAAAAAAAACTAACAGGGAACGATACATTAAGATCTTCATAAGTAATGTTATAAAGCTACCTTGGTAGTCTCTGAGACAGTGTCTCAGTTGATATAAACTAGTAATATCTTACAGATTTACTTAAGAGATGAAGATGCCAAAATCATCATTACTGGAATGCTGGATTCAAATATGTGAAGACATGTTCAGGATGCAGAGATATAAATGTTTTTCCTGTGTTTTTTTGCTCAAGAAGGAGATAGAGGCACTGAGAGATGCAGGTGTATGTTAGCTTTGGGAATGCCTCCAAGAGGAATTAGATGCTATTGAAATTAAAACAAAATCCCCCTCAGTATTTAGCATGCTTTCATGAATCAGGGCCAGCCTATGTGGTGGCACCCAGCAGAAACCAAGGCTGTGTAACTCTTCTAGTGAGCACTACCTTGCTTTTGTTCTTTAAGATGTTTTTTGACAAACTCAGTTACGGTTCTAATAGCATCAAGTGTTCTTTGGAATAATCTCAAAACCAGATTAGAATAAAATGCTTAAAGTGAGTGTGTGCTTAACAAAAAGAAAGCACAGCATTCCCTGGGACTGAGCCCAGAAAGCAGAACTTTAGGGGACTGCAAGGTTGTGACTTAGTGGTTGGGCCATGAACAGGCATCTGTAACCATCCACTGATTCACCTTCCCAACTTATTTGACTCGTATTTTCTGTTGACATAAACATTAAAAAGTTCATTTGACACACTACCCAAAACAAATTTGAAGACATTGGACCATGATTTGGGAACCTCTGACAATTTTAGTCCTGAGATATCTGTAAAATGGAGCAGGAACAGAAAAACAAGGTGTGTCAGGGTCTGCTGGGAAGATACCACTTCCTTCCTTATTCTTGGGAAGAAGTTTGTTTGTAACAAACAAGTTTGTAACAGGGAAGTTGAAAGTGCTCTCTCTTTCTCTCTTTAGTGGTGGAGGTAGTTTTAAGGGCTCCTGTGGAATATCATCTTGGTTTGTCATTGCAGCCACTTAGTGAAGAGAAGCACAACTAAGAATATCAAAAAGAAGTATTAAAGGTGCTGTCTTATATCCAAACAATGGTAAAGCAGTACCAATGGGCTCATAGAACATTAGACTCCTCTTCGAGGACTACTTCTGCCATTAAAATCAATGCAACTTAATTAAAGCAAATTATAGATAGATACATCTATAAATAAGATATTAAAGTGCGCCGCTGAATATGATAATTGCTGCATATTTAGCAATCAGCGTGTGTGTTCTGCTTTTGCCAGGAGGGATTTCTTTCAGAGGAATCAATGGAGCTTTATTAAAAACCATCCAAATTAGAGGGAGAAATGATGAGTGTTATAATAACGCAAAATCACTGTTTCAACTTTCATTGCAAAACCAGGAAAGCAAAATACATCCCTCTTTGTGTATGTATGGAAAACATCAGGAAAATTCTTTTTGAATTGTAGACACTGGTAGAATTTTTAATCTTTACCTTTTGACGCAAAACATTAAAAAACTGATGGAAGAAACCTTGCTTTCTGTGGAAATGCTGGAGGTCTTCGAGGGTGGGATAATGAGGATATCACAGCAGTAAGGACTTAAGAAGACCCCATCGATCAACTTCCTCCATTTCACATGGACCATCCAGTTCACTGCCTTACATTGCTTGCCTCTGTTTCAGCAGCTAAAGAAAGCGTTACCAAGTCAAATTGTGCTCTTAAATTTCACTTGCAGTTCCTAGAGCCAGGCAGAGTTGAAATGCAAAAAATAAGTGGGTTAATTTTAATGCTTCACCTGTGTATGAAACATTGAGACCAGGGTGGGGAACAAATCCACTTTTACCTCTCCATTTTCCTTCGGTTTTCACTTAATTGAAAACAAAAACCAACTGTGTCTCAGCAGAGGGGAGACCTGAAGGTCAAAGGGCAAATTCCGTTATACCACAGCTCTTTTTGGCATGCTGAATCTCAACCCATGTGATTAGAAACACTCACAGACAAAAGAAGAGCTTTGAGAACAGAGGTCAAAACAGCATCTGAATCAAGTCCTTTAGCAGATGATCACAAGACTATTGAAAAATGCACTAAGCAATGCAGCAGTTCTGTGTGTCATGTTTATACACAGACTTTCAGGCAAAAAGCAGAACTGGGTGGCATTTTCAAAGCACTTGGATTGATGGCAGAACAGAAGCTTCACTCTGCAGCCTTCCTGGGGTGGCTCCTGTTTTATAGTGCATGTCAGTCATATAAAATACAATGGTAGTATCCTGCCATGTTTTGTGGGTAGAAAATCATAATGCACAAGCTCAAGTGACTTTTCTGAGCATACACAGTGAATAAGTTGTGTATGTGAAAAGTGAAATAAGTGAAAATGTTAGGAGTCCCAGGATTTCTATCTTCATAAGCTTTTCCTGATTCCCATAATTTTAAATAAGTCAGGTGTGGCTCAAGTCAGCAGTGTTTTGCCATGGATTCACAAACATATAGCTAAAATCCCATCAGTCCTGAGGAAGCTATATTATTGCTACTTACTTAGTGGGCAGCACACTGTACAAATTTTCTTTCTGATCTTAATGGTAATTGAAATGGTTGGAGGAGGCTTATTGTTCAGGAGTTGGCAAAAAAAGGGCTAAAAAGCAAAAGGACTGCAATGCTTAGCATATAAGTGAAGAATTAATAATCCTGAATGCAACACCCACTGTATATTATTCTTAACAGTGGGAAACTTTTGACTCTGAGCAGAAGAGTAGCTGGTTATGAAGTTTTAAAAGAATTTTTTTAACCAACTGGCCTCTGCAACTAAGATGAAGTTTTCTATATGGAAGTCTATATACCTGCAGGAGAGGGAATAGTAACTGCAACATTATGACAACCTAAAAATGTCTCTGCATCATTTATTTTCCTTGTAAGCAGTATCCATGGTCTTGGGTTTTCACTGTGTTGACTTCACTCAGGATGGACCTTGAGCAGAGAGTTGAGAATCTCTGAGAAGAAGTAGAGTCCCAGGCAAAAAAAAAAAAAACACTGTCTTGCTGAATTCTGCTTCTAGGGGCAAGGAGATGTTGCTGATTTCTATTTGCAGTGTGGTAGCTCTCACCTTGAGTTGTGTGTGGATGCACAATAAAAAGTCAGTTCTGGTTTCATGAAGCTTAAACTTCAAAAAAGATCACTACAGTTGTTACTTTTTTTTGTACCACAGCATCTGTCCAACCCCTAACGCCTTGATCCATAAGGAAGGGGCAAGGGAGGCTTTACTGCTAGCAGCTAGAACTGTAGCCTTTAAAATGCTCCAAGAGGAAGGCAGTATAAGACAGGGGGAATGAAATGCAGCATCTCCTGGGGGAAAAACAGTCTCATGCACTTTTCTGTACAGTTTTCAAGATAGTCAGGAGCTTCAGGATTAAATAAATCCTTTCTCTTCCCTTAAAGAATTGTTATTCTGCAACTCCAGAATTCTCCTGTAGGCAAATTCCAGACTTACACAAGATACCTGCTCACAGGTATACTCTATTTATAGCTTAAAATTTATTTGCAGATGTTTGAACGCTCTAGGATATTTGTTTCTGGCTTGATCTACCCTGTCCTTCAGTCTGCACTTCCACCAGACTGGTTCTTCTGCTGGGAGTTGGCAGGAGTTTAATTAAGGATGCAGAGGTGTCATAGGATATTTTTTGAAGTGATACCCTTCTATCACAGAAATCTTGTTAGCTAGTGAAAATAATTGTTTCTGAAAAGAGAGACTTAAACAACAAAAACATTCACTGGCCGTGTATAAAAAACACCTCTGGCACACAGAAAATCCTGACAATGAAGGCATTGAGTTTTATGGAGGCAGTGTCTTGCCAATTCTTCTGGTATCTTGTCTCCAAGTGTGGCCACTGCTGTGACTGGGATTCCCAAAGGGGCAATTAGGAGGGCAACCTGCTAGTACAGAGGTTCTGCTCTCCCATTCAGCTCTCCAAGGCCTTGCTTCTCTTCCACCTGCCAAAGCCTTTACTGTCTTCTGCTAACTGGATGTCGGTTGCTTTGATTCATATTTATATCCAGTTTATTAGTTTTACATTCCACAAAGGCCTTGGCCACACCAATACTTTGCAGCAGTTACATTTCATGAATTGTTTGTTGTTGTTTTTGATAAAGATAGTATTTTCTTTCCTCAATTTAAGTGTGCTGCTCTTTTAATTGCACTGATAGGATGATGGCTGTTTCTGTGTTTATCTCTGCCCGTTATTTTTGCATATTCATGTTTTGCTTGTTAGTTGAGGCCGCTCTTAAGAGATGAACTGTTCATAATGATGGCACTTATTTAAGTTGATGTTGTTAATTTAAACCCTAAAAATACAGGCGCATATTTTGGATCATTTTTCTGTTGTGCGTTACCATACATTTGTGAAATGTGTATTTCACCTGCTGTCGTGTTCTCTATTGCTTGGGGTGTTGGTCTCCTAAGCTCTTCCAGCTGCATCTGTAGGGACTCAGCTGAGCACTGCACCTTCTGTCAGCTCCCTTGCTGGTCACCTCGTGGTCACCACCCATTTGGCTTTGATAGGACTTCCAGGTTTTAATCCTGTTTTATTAAGATTACTGTTTCTTCATCTAAATATGTTGCGATTATTAACTGTGCTAAAACTTCCACACCTGGTCTGAGGGCCAGCTGCATATGTCTTGTTTTAGGAAAGGAGGAGAAGCTGGAAAATTTTGATCTTACTAATTAGTACATTTCACACTGATTTTTAGCTTAGTTTGTTGTAGAAGGCAGCAAAGGAACCCTTTGCTTTGACTCTTTCTGAAACATAAATAACTTCTACTAAGGAGGTGTTTCTATTTTCACAATTTCTCTTTTCATCAGGGTAGTATTTTATTGCAGGCACCATTTTGGCACTCCAGGCTGAGTGATGATACGCTTTTACTGTCGCATGGACAGATGGAGAAGGGAAATCAGAAGAAATGGCTGAGCCTTTAATTAGCTGTGCAGAGCCAGAGCATGCTTTTCCAGTGCATTGGGGGTTTTATATAGGGTGTGGAGACTCAGCCGCTCGATGGATCCAAATTAGCAAAATTGTGTATCCGCCACCAGGGTGTTTCTATGGTAACTGTCTCTCAAATCATATATACAAACAGACCTGGCAGGGGCTAGTGCCTTCTATTTGGTCTGTAGGAAACCATCAAAAAAGGGGTGTTTTTAGGCTGAAAAAAATGCCTTGTGATATAAATATTTTTTACTTTTGGTGATTGGGATAAGTTTTGGGATTACTGCTTGATGCTGGCACAATTCTGAGTGTTTGTGTTTTTTCACATTGCCTGGCTGCTGTTACTCCCTTCAGTTGTGAGAGTGCAGGAAACTCACACGGGGCTGTGAATGCACCGTTACCAGGTTCATGCACATAATTAATAATCTATCTACAGCTGCACAGGTAGACCATGTACTATAAGTTTTTTTTAATGGTTAGGGACCAGATTATACATCTGCTTCTTTTCCCCTCATTCTTCTTGATAAAATGGGAGAAATCTGGAGGGTCCTCTCTCACCAGAGTACCTGGGAACTTAAGGGAAATTATGAACCTGATGAAATTAGTAGTGTAAGAACAGCCAAAGTGGCTGTGACTCTTCACCTAAGTGACTCCATAAAGTCTCTCTGCATGTTATTTTTCTGGTGGAAAAAATGAATGAATGATCCCTTTAGCCTACTGCCCTCTTTTTGAAATGTAGGGCAATTATTGTTATTTTTTGCTCATCCGAAGTCAGGTACTGCTAAAGCATGGGTCATTTCAAATCAGAAGTGTATTTTTTCTTGTGGCCAATAGTTCTGTGAGGATGCCTTTCTGTTTTGAATGAGATAAAGGAAGTTTGCAAGAGCCTGTACTAAGTATTTTTTTTCATTTACAAGTATCTTGTATGTTTGATGTGTGGCAAGGTGCATAACAAAATTTGTCTGGAATAATTCCCAAGCTTCCCTGTAGCTCCAAATGATACTGCCTCTCTTTGCATTGGACTTTTGTGTAATGTACACAGAAATGCTTTTTAAAGGTACATAACACTTAATACACCTGGATACACAACTTTTCTCATTGCAGAGTTTTATACATCTGTTTAGTGAAAATGGTGTATTGTGCATAAATTACAGGACTGACAGAAATGTACTTTAACCTGTAGAATGCAAAAAACATGTTAATTTTTGTTTTCTCTTTTTTCTAATCGAGCATTTGCCGAAAGCTCGGTGTGATTTATTACTTTCTTTTTAATGAATTGTTAAAAATGTTTGAAAAGGCATTAAATCTTCCTTTCTGCTATTAATCTGTAAAAGGGGAAGGGGATTTTAAATGGCCTCTTAGTATATTGCTTTATAAAACTGCTGATTCCAGCAGCACCGGAATAGGAATACATACTAATGTAGGAAACACCGAAGGCAGTCAGAGCCTCCTCCATTTATGGAAGAAAAGACTAATAGCTCCATTTTAACAAGGCTCTTAACACTTTGGGCCATCAGCAGGCATTGAGTGAGTGAAATTGGGAGAGCTCCTGTGTGCTAAAAGCATTGAAGTTCACGTTTGGTACCCGGTTGGAGCCTTCCTGATAGAATTGTGCTCCCCGGCCAATGCCCGTTGCCATCTTGAACACAAACCAAGCAGCGCTGGCATTTTGACTGAGTGCACTAATGCTGCACTTTTGAAATGGCACCAGAGCATCATAAATGCACTTAGCTCCCAGCTGGATACTTAGCTTTGCAGTGGCGTTAGGCAAAGTTTCTGGATTTGTGTTAAGAATGAAAGAAAACCTGTTTGTGTTATATTTTATACTTGAGCAAAACAAGCTAGTGAAGGGGGGAAAAGCAGACTTGCTACTAAGATGTTAGCTTTGATTTGCGTAGTTATGCCACAGTAATCAGGAGGGGTGTGCTTAGTTAGATGATGTCCTCATGTTAGTGAATTCCAGGAGGAAGGCTGGACAGGGAAGAAGAGAGAGGATCCCAGCTAGTAGACAGATGAAGGAAAGGCTCTGAAGATTGTACCTGCTCTAAACACTTCTGTGATACAGAAGCCTTTCTTGTTAGCAGTGATAAGATTATGTATGGGATTTGAAGCTTCTTTGAGCCCCTGCCTTTCTTTTGTTGATTTTGGCATGTTGCAGCATCATGTGTTCTCTGCTTATCGTTTTGAGATGCATTGTTAGTAGCTGGGCTGCATAATTGATCTTCATCTCTAATTACTCTCCTCTCCACAGGTGCCTGGAAAAGGTCCAGATGGGAGCTCCTACAATCTTCACTTCGAGGGAGTGGAGAGGCAGTATGCATCCTTACCCAGGTACAGCACCAAACCCCTGCACACACGGACTCACCCTCCTTCCAGTGGGAAGGGAAAGCAGCCCACAGCTGTTGTCCAGCTCTAACATGAGAGATTATTCTGCACTTTTCTCACCTTTTCCTGCTGATTTACTGCCATTTTATACCTGTACTATTAATTTAGACTTCTGAATTTTTAAAAAGCAGTTCTCTCATTGAACAAGTCAGCAAGACTCATGATCCACAGGTAGAGAACATGACATTGAGGGAGCTGGCTCTGCAAGAGTTGTAACAGGTCATAGCAGGGCATAAATGACTGCGTTTGTAGTGATATAATCCTAGCTGGCATTGACAGAATGTTGCTGTGGAAAGCTGCAGCTACAACTACAGCAGCCACAGCTACAAAGTCCCAGTGTTGCTGCAAGGGCTGTCTGACTACAGTCCTATTCCATGAGAGCATCTCTGTGGTTTAACTGAATGCTCTGGAAATGTGAGTGAATCCTCTGAGGGCTTTTTTTAATTTTTAATCCTTATCAACTGAATGAAGAGTAATTCTAGTCTGAAACCAGTGGGGCATAACAAAAAGGAAGCATTTCAGGGATTTCAGCCCCGTTTCTATGGGAGTTCTAGTAGCAGAGTGCAACATAAATCAAGCCTGAAAGAGGAGTGAGAGGATGATAGAAGAGATAGTGGGAAGCAGGGAGAGGAAAACAAAAACAGAAAAATATTCCCCCTTTAGAATTAGAGGCATGGGCAAGTCCTCCTGTCTCCTGGACCTACAGGTAGTCTGATTTCTAAAAGCAAAGCAAAAATAGGGATCTATAAGCAAGAAAATATTTTTTGTTGTTGTTGTGAAGTAGTGCTGGCATTTAGGAAATCAGTGAATTGTTTCTTTTTGCTGCTTCTTTTTCCATTCAGCTATTTACATTCAAAGGTGTACACTGAAAGATTGATTGATAAAGATGTAAGGGTGTGTCCAATTCCAGATGAAAATAGAAAGATTATTTTATTTTTGCTAATCAGAATATAAAGGCTGTCTCACAAGACACTGTTGGATGTCTGTAGGCATTTTTAATGTATGTAGTTTCTAAACCAAAGGATGCATCTGCAGTTTACTTCCTGCCTTCAAATTATATTTGTCAGCCATTTTTTCTTGGAGATGCATCCTGACAGAGGCTTGCTTCCCAACAGTGTGTCTGGCATGTATTTCCTGGCTGACTGTGGGTATTTACTCTTCTGGGTAAATAGCCATCTTTTTTTACAGTCCTCCAACACTCATGTTTCCCCATCATGTTTTTAGCAGTGATTTTTGCATGTTAGTTAGGTGTACTTTAATTTTGCACATTTCTTTTTTATTTTGAACTTCCATTTTGTTGAGCACTTTTTTGTGGATTACAAGAGTAAATTCATAATTGGTACCCAGTGTAACTTTCTATAGCAATTTTTATATTTGTATATTATGTCTTCTTTTATTCATTGTCCCTTTAAGAAAATTAACCATATTTTTTTCAAGTGCTGTAAAATGAAAATTTCCCCATGAAATAACTTCCATAAGACAGAATTGTTTTGATTTCCCCAGTATTCCTTTCAAGGGAGAATGACCAGAAGTGAGCACTACAGTGTAGACATAGACATGCCCTTGCTTTATGTAGTAAGTGTTCTCTGTATCCCTTCTGTCCTGTTCCTTTCCAAACTGCTGCATCCTCTCTACAACCTGTGTTTTTGTGGGGTTTGTTTGGTTAGGGTTTGGGTTTTGGTTTTGTTTATTTGGGTTTTTTTTAAATTCTTTATCTGAATAAGATCATGAATTTTACAGTGTTGTTCCACAAACCTTCATTTAACTGGCTGGACACACAACTCTCCAGCTCTTAGGACAGGCTTGAGTATTTAACTGGCAGGAACTCTCCATTTAGAAAGTCATCCAAATATTCCCTAAGCTTTTGAAGATCACTGTGAAAGTGTCCTTTCTCTCTGTGCCTAAGAAGATTATGCTGGGGAGTGAGAAGACCTGCACTTCAGCAGGGCTGTTTGTGCTTCCCAACCCAAACACTTCCACTGCTGCATGCAAGCCAAGCTGTGTTTCCAGAGGGTTTCCACCCTGGCAGGAGCAGAGCTTTGGGATATCACACACCCTTGGGTGTGCCTACAATTCAGCAATGGGCTGCTGCTTTTGATACTTCAGTTCTGTAAGTTTTGCAGTTTCATGTTACTGCAGTAATTAAGCCCTGGCAGTCACAAATGACTAGATTGTACAGTGAAGTCTAAATCCAGACGAAGGGGATGCAGTCTCATTGCCAGCCACTAATGGAAATGAGTGATTTCTTTTGTTCTCATGGCTGACTGCCCAGGAGTATAGAGGAATCCAGGTAAAAACCACCCCTTTGCCAACCAATTCTCTGTGGAGGATCCACGAAAACTACTGTAATGAGACACATTAAAAAAAAAAAAGGGAAAAGAAATTAAAGAAACAGGAATGTAGAAAGAAATGAAGAGGTAGTATTTCCTCAAAAGAGTAGCTTTCTTCTCTCCAGCATTTTAGTATTAGTTCACAGTTCCCTGGCCTTGGGTTTATTCCCCTTCCTTTGTGCTGTTCCTCACTGTGGTGAGGCCACTGAGCCGCATTGTATGGATGCCCTATGGAGCTGTCTGCATACTCAGCCATTTAAGCCCAGTTTAATAAGAGATACTTAGAGAGGCTTCAGATGAGGGTTGTAGATGCTGGGAAACAAATTCCTGTTGCAATATTGTGTTGAGTCCAGGAGGATATGACCTTTGCCTGCTGCTCTGGTGTGGCACACAGAAGGAAGGAGAGGAAAGCACTTGGACTGCAGCCAGTTTCACAGGATGAGGAAGGAGGAGGGGATCTGTGCTATGTCAAGAGTAGCTGGGACCTACACAGTGAAACTGATCTGCTCACCTGAAAGCCACCAGGACTCACACCAGTGTGTGTGGGCATGGACAAATTAAGTAAGAGAGCTTTGGTCTTCCTCCCCACCGGACAGAAAGGAGGAATGTTCACCTAGCAAATATCTTTATCAATGTTTGATGCCCCTAAGACACTGTCCCCTTCCTTTGCAAAGGCATGCACCCTGCATAAAGTCAGATCTGAACATACCTGCTGCTGGCTTGTAAAATTCTAAACTTTGAAGCATCATTGTGGCTTTACCAGTTTTTTGGTGGGGTTTTTTCTTCTGTTTTTCTCTGAAGCTGTTAATTTAAGTCTAGATATTATGGGCCAAATTCAGGTGATACAAGTCTGTATTAACTCTGTTTGAGGAATTCAGCTGTCAAGTGTGCTTGTCTTTTCAGTTGGTGCAGCAGCAAATTACTGTCCTGGTCTCACTGAAGTCAGTGATGTCCTTTTTTCCTTTGAGTGGAGGATCTGTTCCTGTGTAAGGTTATATGTTTAATTAAAAGGGGAAACAGGAGGCAGCAGCCTTTGGAGAAGTGCTTTCTGTCTGGTCTAAGGAGTGGTGAGCTGAGCTACATAGTTAAGTTTCTAGGTAAAATAATGGCAGCCTGTAGGCTTGCTTTGGAAATGTCTACAGAGGCAAACATCTGAATTAAATTATAAGTGGCTGTGGCAGGAGAGTGGCAGGTCTTCATCTCTCACTGCATTGTGCCGTTCTGTCTGCAGAAAAGCAGCAAAGTGGGAGAGACAGAATGGGAGGCTTTGCAAGAGAGATACAGTTCTTTGCACTCAATACTTATGTGTTGCCCTGAGGCTATTGCTAAGTAGTGCTGAGTAGTAGTATTAAGCAATGTTAAATCCTCCTGCTTAGGAGGAGAATGTCTTGATTCTTGCACCTCTTAGCCTCTTCTTTTGAGAAGAAGAGCAGGGCAAGGTCTTGAGAGCCAGAAAAACATTTGTATCTTTTAAGCTATTTTTAATGCCTGCTTTCTTGGTGTAATTCAGAATATTTTCCTCATGGAGCTATGGAACAGATACGAAGCTGAAGTTGCTCTGTTTGTTCATAGTTCTATTTTTGAGCTTGCATTTATGGAAATCTGTCTTGGTGTAAATCACAGTCTTGCTAATGGCAGCCTTGTTTGGAGAAGCCTCATGTTCAAGGACACGTTCTTTTCTGTGGTGGTGGAAAAGCTGGCTGTGACCAAAAGCAGACTGAGAGACACTGAGACAGCACACTGGTTGACATGATGAGTGTGGATTAGACAGCTCAGCCATCTTTCCAGTAAGAAATGCTGATTCCAATGGAAAAGTAGTACTTGAGACTTTCTCTGGAATTTTCGTATTATTGAAGAACACATTTATGTCAAGAAAAGGGGGAGGGCCAGAAAGGCTGTGACAGCATTAGAAAATAACTGCTAGCATGGAAAAATCAGTTCAGGCTGTGTAGATGGGTTCAGCTGTATTGCTGTGGCTGGGACAAGACTGCTGAGGAAACTGGTAATTTGCACACGAGAATATCTGTCTTATATGTAACATGCATCCTGAAACTGGGAAGCTTGGAAATGGATTAAGGAGCCAGCCTTGCCATGCACTGGCAGTGGGTAGTCTTCCCATGCTGGAAGCTTCTCTTCAGGTTGACCATGCAACTTGCACTTCTTAAAGCAGTAGCTGAAAGCAGCACACCCTCCATTTCTAGGTATGATGCCAGAAAGGACACATTTGATCACCTTGCCTGAGTCCTCCAAGACTTTCTACATTTCTGCATCAAACTAAATTTAAATTTTGATCCATCCCATTACTTCTGTAAATGTATTTACAGAGGCATCTAACCTGGAATTAGAATGTCACATTGTGGAGATTTCATTACATTCTTTGGAGGTTAATTATTTTACTGCTAAAATAAATTATGCCTTTTTTTCCCTCAAAGCCTGACATTACCCAATTTCAGTTTCTAGATACTGTGGTATTTTTTCTGCTAGATTTTAAGTGCCAAGCCTGCAGAATTCCTTCCCTTGAGTATTTCTATGCAGAGATCATTTATGTTATGTTTTCACCTCCCTTTCAATAAATTAGTTTGAGCACTTAGGTCTTACACTGTAGAGAACGAAAACAGCATTGACTCAAGAGGCCAGAGTACCCATGCAGTCAATTTAGGAGGTAGCCTCTAGAGTTGAGTCAAAAAGATTTTGAGCCCTTCAAATCCAAAGCAAAGTTTTGGTAATATCTGTGTCATGAACAGATAAGGTTCCTCCAACAGAAGAAATGGATTACTTAGCATATTTCATTAGCTGCTTCTTGCACTTGAGTGTTCTTGCCTTTATTTTACTGAGTTTATTTCAAAATGCGAGATTTCTGTAATTTAATTGAATCCTGAAAACATCATCAGAAAGTGACTTGACACAAATCATGAGAAAAAGTTAATTGTCTATTAAATAAGACTCATCATTCACCATTGTCTAGCAGAATCTGAAATTAATATACTGACATTACTTAAATATGTATATAGTGTATTCTCTTGGTTAACAAAAAAGAAATCACAGTTTTAGTGCAGACTATAATTAGCTGTAAATCAACTTGTCAGAGCATTCCCAGCCTCTGGGAACTGACTAGCCAAGGACCACAGATGAAAAAGCAAGGTTTAAAATGAATTATTTAAATCAAGATTCCCTGCATGCTGGTTTAAATCACTTTTTTTTTTTTTTTCTTGGAATCACTTTGACTTAACCTATTCCATCACTTGTTGGAAAAAATCTCTCCTTTTTCTTATTTTGTATACTTCATCTTTGTTCCTCCATGGCATACAGCAGTTTGTTGCACAGCATTGACACAGCAGTGCAGTCATGGTTCTGTCCTGCTTGGTGCTGCTGTTGAAAGTGCCATGTGGTGGCACAGTGCTGCTCTGTCCTGTCCCACCACACGGCTCCTGTTCTGCCAAGCTGTCTTCCAGACCCTTTCCTGGTGTTCAGACACTCCTTGGGAACAGCTCACCTCTGTTTTTCACTGTTCTCTCATCAGTTGACTTCATTACATGACTTTCCTGAAATTGAGATTTCCTCTGTGTTTTTATTGGTGCTTTCTGGCAGGCAGAGAGTGATGGTGCTGATGCAGACTGCAGGGAATAAATACCATTGCTGCCCTGCAGTTTAAATTGGAGCATTGTGCACCTGGTTAAAAAGAGTATCTGCAGGTATTCTCTCATGGAGGGGGCCAGGAAGACAAAACTTTAATGGCATTGAAATAATTTATTGACCCTGTCCAGAATCACCCACATCTTAGTCTGTCAGTGAAACCATTTTATTGGGCATATGTTACACAGCTACAAGGTGAGCCTCTTAACTTCTGGTGCACAATAACCAATATTTTTAGTAATGCCTAGGATTTTCCCTCCCAGGGGTGGAAACCAGTGAAGAGCAGGTTGATGGGAAAATACTGTGTAGTTAACAGCTGGCTGAATAAACTCTATATCTCCCTCATTTCTTATACTGATTAAAATAAGAGGAGATGGTCAAGAGCACTATTTGAGAACCAATTGTAAATAGTCTTTTTAAATTTTTGACATAAATCATACATTTTTTTAATATTCCCCTGGCATAATTTCAAAAAGAAGACTTAGTTTGGTGTCTTAAACAGGATTAGAACTAAGTAGGGTGCAAAAATGAATGGCCCAACTAATTTCATGACCCTAGTCATGTGAAATATAAATAATATTCAAACAGTATATTCTCCAGTATACTTGATTATTAACTTTCTCTTCTGTTTTAATCATCTAAAGTGATATCAGTAATTCAGGGATATTTTTAATATGATTTTTATCTTGACAGCTGTGCTTTTATTGCAAATGCAGCAAAATCTTGTCTGTCTGTATCTTCCAATGTGGTTATCTCATTATAAATGAAATATATATATGGTTTTAGTTGGATTTTAAGTGCTGGCAAGTGAATTTAGAATCAGTTTTAATGGAAATAATGGTCAAGGACCTCCAAGATATGTTGCAATAAACTAGCCAGGATGAAATACAGGTAAAGAAAAAAGATCATTCTTACATTCTAGAGCCCAAGCTTGGGAACCAAGCTGATGTGTTCATTAAAACACCAGCTTAAATCTAATTTAAACAGTTTTAAGATTTAGCCAACTAACTTTTTTTTAACTCTGGAAGATACTAAAACTGATTGCTGTAGAGACTTCCCAGGCTCTAGGAGATGTCAGCAAAATCCTTATACTTCAAGGCCAGAGCCCAAATCTGTAGAAGGACAGCAGATCTGTGACACATACATGCAGCAGAGAGCTGGAAGTGCTCTTGTGCCACTTTTTCTGTTCCACCTCAGTTTCACTCCCTCTGCTCAGGTGTGCCATGGTACCTAATTTCACCTCAGTGCCATATGTGAAGTCTGAAGATTTTATTTCATATATGATGTCAAAATACATTTATCCAAAAATGTGCAGAGTTCATAAATAACCTGTGTATACCTGCTACAGGGAGAATCTCAGGCATTAAAAGCAGAGCAGGTAGGAGAAGGGTCAGTGTACTACAGACCTTTCAAAAAATAGTCTTGTGTCTCCTAGGACTTGACTGAAAGGAGGAAAGAAATTTATAAACAGGATCACAGTTTCAGAAATCTCTGTGGCAAATACAAAAGGAAGGAGATTTAGTAGTAAAACATACCTCCAGCTTTCTAATAAAATAGAAATATCACTTGAAATGAACATGATGCCTCCATCCAAGCCAAATTAAGTCTAAATAATGAAAAAGTATACTTTAGAAAGTCAGAAAAGGTCAAGGTTCGTGACATCAAATTATGGATTGCAGCTGGCAGGCCACCTCTATAATTTCCATGGGAATAACTAAAGAAAATTGACCAAAGAAAATGTCTGTAACAACTGGGATGTAGCTTGAAAAAAAAAACAACCAAACACTAAAAGCCAGATGTCTCAGAAGAATACTTTGGAAGTGTAGAAAGAAGCAGACAGGGATGGGGTTTGTCAATTTTCCTAATAAGTCAGTCAACTCCTCATAGCAAAAAGCCAGTTAATGCAATATGGAATAGTTTAAAAGTCAATTAATATTTTGAAACTAAACAGCCAGCCTTTTTGCAAGGAGATACTATCCCGAGTAAATAAAAATACTTTCAAGTGTCACATTTACAGAAAACATGGATCTGGTATGAATTTTAGTGTATAATCAGGCATAAGGACCTCCCACTCAAACTAAGGGCGCTGAATTCAGCTTAAAAATGTGGGAGATGGAGGAAAATATTGCATTTGAACAAAAGGGCTTGAATTAATATTATAAAATTTAATGAAGTCTTGGAGACATTGCCTCAGAAAAGAAAGCTGTATTAACTATGCCTCCAGTGAGTAAAAGAACAAAACAACTGTTAGGGAACAAAATATTAATGAAAGAAAAAAGTGTCAGTACAAAATGGTTAGGTTGAGATGAAGGATCTGTGGAAAAAAGATAAGTGAATGCAAATTAAGAAGATTAAATTAAAAACCAAAAGCATATATCCCATAGAATGCATCAACAGAGTGATGTGCTGAGTGAAACCTGGGGAATAAGATGTGTGCTCCAAAATGCAAATATATCCATTGCATTGTTAAGATGGATATTGAAATGGCTCAGGAGACCAGCAGACTGGGAAGCTCAGCTGGCTGCTTTGTAGGTAGGGATATTTGGAATAAAAATGTTGCTGCTTATCCTGGGTTGTAATTCAGAACTCATCAAAAAGTGTGGACTCTAGGCTGCAAAGGTGAGAAAGAGCATTGTAAAAAAGACAACTCTGCTGCAGTTCTTGGCTTCGGCTTTCCCTTGATAAACACGTCTGGAGGTGCAGCTGAAAGATGGCTGTCAGCAAACGTGCTTTAAAAACACCTCACAAAGGAAAAATGTAGGAAGCCAGCAGTATCAGGTGTAAATATGCGTTATTTCTGAGGATGTTGGATCAGGAATTTTTGAGCAAGCTTCCTGCAGCTCTCATATTTGTGCGTGAACCTCCTCAGCTATGTTCCTGTGAGCAAACAGCAGCTTTGCCCCTTGGCTCAGAGGCAGGCTGCAGTTAGTTCTCCATGTTAGTTCACAATTCCTTTGTCTCCATCCAGTCTTTGCTTTGCAAAGCAGACTCGGAAAAAAGAAAAAGAAAATAAAAAAGAACAATCAGAAAAAATCCCACGCCAGAATCACAGCCCTACAGGACAGTGTACTGTCACAATGGCGCGTTTCAAGCTTCTAATAGCAAGACATTTAAAGAGAGTTATAGGTGTTCTTATGTACATGTTTAGGAAAGAGGAAAGATTATGATGATGAAGTAGGAAAGTGAATTGTATGTGGACAGTCTTAATTGCATGCTGCAAGGCAGTGACAAGCTGTGAGATCCTAAGACCTCAAATCTAAGTTCTGTGTTCTTTTACAAACATGTAGGGGACAGAGTCGTGAGCACTCCGTGTGCCACCCACCGAGAAATGAGAAGCAGGGTGGGGGAGAAGTGAGGAGTGGAGAAACACAGGGGCAGCGTGCTGAGCAGACCTGCCTTTGTTTGTTATCCTTGGTGAAACCCTGCCTTGTGAGGAAAGAGCTTTTATATAAACTGGTGATTAAAGGAAAGAGGTATCTAATTTGGGATTAAGAGAATCACTGAAGAATTTAATAGTAAAAACAGTTGCTAGAGCAGCTGTTTCAACACAGCTCAGACAATTGGCAGCCAAACCGCTTCTATTTCATGAGTAGGTGACATATTTAATTTCTCTGCACAGAAGTCTTAGACACATCAGGAAAAAAGGCTCAATTTTAGAGGGTTTTGTCCAAATGTCTTTGCTCATATTCACCAAAGGCTTTTTTGTTGCTCTTCAAGCATGATGCTTTAGAAAGTCATGCTTTGGATGTGTCGATCCAGCTTGAGAACAGCCAGAAATTTACTACTAGAGGCTAGTATGAGCCTGGTCCAGAACCACTGCAATCTGTGGATGTGCTCCTAATGATTGCAGACTGAAATGCAACCACAGTTGGAGCATATTCTTTGATTTCTTTGCTGTCTGGGTCAGTCTGGTAGTAATTTGACAAACTCTGATTAGGTTACTTCTTGGTTTCCCTCAGAATTCTGCCCACCAATGTTAGCAGTTTCTCTCCAGATTTTGGAGATCATAGTAAAAGAAATATATCTTTTCCTACTCTATGTGTTCTTCCTCAGCCTATCCAATCTTATCACAGATATAAGTGAAATAAAAGTAGTCCATAAAAATGAATGTGATTCCAGGTGGTTAAAGAATTGCAAACATTCAGATCACTAATGGTTATGGACCAGTAACTTTGTTGAGAACAAGCATAGAGCTAAAACTCCTTTTTTACCCTGTTAAAGAAGATTAATTCCTGCTTTCTTAAGAGTCTTTACCCTCATCACCAGGCTTGGAAAAGATAGCATTGTTCTAGCATTTAACAGTTATGCAAATTAGCACTGGCTTTGTCATTTAGCACCTGTGCAAAATTTTCTACTAGAACAGTTCTTTCAAATATGGCATAAACAAAGCATAAGATGCACAGTGATACTGTTCTTTTGTGGATGCTTATTTGGGAAAATCTGCATGAGCCATTGAGCATCTGTACCACGGGTAAAGATGTCATGGACATGCCAGAAACACGGCAGCAAAGCTTTGTAGGCGTGTGGTTGGTCTTAAATAGCACATAGGCCACTAGGCAGACTTATAGCAAGCTTTATTTTGAAAATATATTAAATACCATAATGCATATGCTAAAAACTTAACCTCATCTTTAGGGCAATGGTAATGTCTTTGCTGTACTCAAAATCTTTGCCAAGCATAACTTAGGCTGATATAGAGATATTGACACAACTCACACTTCTGCTGGCTTCTGCCTGGTATTGCTGTGGCCTCCACTGCTTCTGTCCTCTGTTCTGTGTGAGCAGATGGGATCCTGCAGCTGTTTGAATAAATATTAGTTTTAAAGAATTATGCTCCTCTGATTAACCATTCAATGAGGAGAGAAATGGCAGGGGCGAGAGCACCTAAGGAATCTCTCTACTTCAGGCCTCTTGCCCAAAAGCATTCATTTAAATGTTTGAGCAGTGATGAGGTGAGGAGTTACATAAACGGGAAGCCATTCCTCAAATCACTATCTTCTCTCTGCATAGAGTGTAATTGATAGCTTATGTGCTTGCAACAGCTGAAAAAATAGAGCAGAACAGGCAAACATGTCCACTGTATAACATACGTGGGAAGCAAGTGGAGGAGAGTGTTAACTTTAATAGAAAGTGAATTATCTGCCATTTTTGTTCCACCCCAGATGTAATTCAGCAAGGAGATTGGATCTGTGCACTAGATAGTCTGAGACAGTGCCTTGGAAATTGGCAGTCAGAGTTCCATCCAGAGGGCAGGAAATGTGTGAACAAAACCCAGCCCAGGTTATCAAGCAAAACCCCAAGCCAACAGGGGTCCTTGGATATTGAGTAGCTGGCACTTTTCTTCATTTAAAGAAGAAAAATAGCTCTTGTTTTACAGGTAAAGGGAGATGCTTTGAGAGCAGTCTGTTGTACATCATGGCAAAATCTGGCAAGAAAAACCAATCTCAGAATGATTTCACAGTGAAAAATCCATGTGACTGGCTTTCTGTTGGATCTAGGTGCTAGTGCACTGCCATATATATCCCCCTATGAGTTACCAGGTTTTGGACCCTCGTTTGGCATTTTTATTATGACTTTTCGTTCAGTCTGAGATCCTATGCTGTAAAGAAAAAGCATGTTTGTTTACTGACAACTGAATTGTCTTCAGTATAGAAAGAATGTATTTTTATAAGCATGGTATGGCCACAGTTTCTCCCCTTGTTTTGCTTTTTTAAGGAGATAATAGTGATATGCTCTTGAACTGAACTCACCAGCCAACACAATAGCTGGGACAAAGCATGTAGGAAAAAGGATGCTAACAGTCCTTCCTCCAAAGATGCTCAAACAGCAAACACACTTTACAGCTGTACATTCAGCGATTAAAGATTTCCAGAATCAGTTAAAAGCTTTGAGGATCCCAGTAGCTGTGCTCAGAAAACCCATGTGACTTCGCTGTGCGTAGACTTCTGGTAGTCTTCTAATTAGCTTTGTAGGGGTCTCTGAAGGCATCTGGGTTTCTCACTGACTCGGGAATTAGGCTGAATTTAGGCTGCCTGAACATAGCAGTGCTGGGTTTGAGCATTTTTGAGTGTTTCTGTATGGATCTCTTTGCCCCTCTGGAATGGCAAGCGGGAGCAGCGTGGTGGGACGGGCTGTGCTGCGGTACTGACTGCACCACGCTTTGTGGCAGAAGGCACAGAGCAGATCGGTTTGAAACGAAAGGGAATTTTAAAAAAGAGAAAAAAAGCAAATTCAATTAGTCATTTGAAATTGAGTTGGGGTTTACAACTTGAATTTTTAGGCCCAGATCCATCAGAGCACTTAAGCACCTGTTTTACCTTGAATGCATTTTGCTTTTCAATAGCAGTTATTTGCCTTGCTATCAGAGACCTCCAGGAAACCTGGGCTTAAATGGACATTGTAAAGAATGAAGGAAGGATGGCAGACAGGCAATGGTACTTGGAGAAATTTCTTTTTTTCACTCCCTAGACCTTATGTGGTTTAAATAATGCCTCCTTAATGCAATGCTTCCTCTTACATACCCTGTAAATAATGTCAGGAAAGGTTATTTAATGATAATTTGACTTTTTCTTTGAAAAGACTTGTTATTAATCTTAACCTGAAATCTTTTTAGCATTATTGAGGGGAATAACAACCTTAATGTCATTTTGGTTTTGATTTCTTTGTATGAAGGGGTGGCAACTCTCCCTTCTCTCTCGTCACCAAACACCTGAAGCAAGCTCTGTTACTGAGAGATTGCTGCAGTGGTACTTGCTCTTACAGAGATTTCATCAGAAACATTTCATTTTTAGTGGACAATGGAAAATGTTCAGCTGTCCATTATTACACTTCTTTGTACACAGTCTAAAAATATAAATGGAAATTATAATTACATCTGTAATTCTGGGTCCCAGCTGAAATCACTTTAATCCCAATGTGAGGGGAAAAAAATAAATACAAAACCTTTGATCCTGGTCTTTTCCTCCTTAGATATTTCATTTTCAGTTGTACTAGTTTATGCCACAGCTTGAGTATACAAAGATGATTTGCATCCTCAAAATGGCATTGCTACTTTGTGCTTTTTTGATTTAGGAACTGTAATGATGTTCTTGAGTAATGGGTTGTATTGTAGCTGCTTGATATAATATGATGTTTCTCTCTTTAAGTTTTTGATCATTAAAAAGAGGGGTCTTTGCAAAGTTCTTTTAAAGAAAATCCTATTTTACTGGCAGTAAAATCACACTCTTTTTTTTTCTTTTTTTTTTTTTAGAGGAACCCAAGTCCGCATTAAAGATTTAACACTGAGATTTGGAAAAGACATCTTTCTCAACTCACCACAGGCTCTCTCTACTCTATTGTGCTTTTTTCCTTTGGTTTTCCAATAGTAGGTCTGTAAAGGTTAAATATTATGTTTGGGGATTTTTGGTATCAATATCTGCAAGTACAGAAATGTCATCAAGTGTTCTGTGTTTCTGAAACCTTCACCTTTCTGCAAAACCAGGCTTAGACCAATAGTTGCTTTTGTTTAACATCTGAGAAGGAAGGTAGAGGTTCTCTTATGCTGTAAGACCTTTGCAAACTATTAACTGTCCACGAATTGCAGCTTCCTCTGAAACATCTGGTTCTGGTCATAGTCCCAGACGTGATGCTGCAGATTAGGGAACACTGTTAATAATCGTGGATCTAACATCCACAGAGCAGAGGTGTGTTGTTCAACTTGGCAATGTCTTGTTTCCTTGTAATTGTATGTATGTACCCTTTTCTACCATGGGCACTCAAAAAGTAAAACATAAATTAGCAGCATTCTGGTCAGTCTTTTCTCTGAATACCTGAAAGACACAACTGAAAAGGAATGTTTCCACTTGAAGTGAGGCATTTCAGCATCCTACATTTAGTACCCGAGGTATTTATTTGCAGTCTAAGGCTGTCAAGCCTTAACTTCCTGATTTCATTCCAGGATACAGATGTTTCATTCTCTCTCTGCCCTCTCCTCCCCTTTCAGATACCATTCTGTACAAAAGCCTAATCCAAAGATCATTGAAATGCTTCCATTGACATCCAGAGCCTTTGGCTGGGGCTGGATGAGGCTGAGGCACAAAGTTCTTCTTCATTACATCAAAGTTATTCCCTCTTCTCAGTCTGGTATCTAGGCAAAGCACAGATGTTTTTCTGTCTTTACTTCCCCCTGCAAAGTATCTTGATGGGTTTTTTATGAACTTGCCACTTGAAGTCTATCACACCGCACAATCTGAAAATACTTGGAGAGATATTATAGTAGTGACCTTTATTGTTCATTAGTGAATCAGCAGCCTTGCTTACTGTGGCTTTAAATGAGCTATATAAATTGCTTGTTATTTTCAGTGATGATTCCCTTGATTTGAACATACTAGAGCAAAGATAATTGATTGATTCATTATGTAAAAGATTGTTTCAAGTTAGAGGGTGGCTTTATTTAATTTTTTTTCCCCCAGTCAAATTGAGACATGCTGTCTGGAATCTTGGCCAGGTTCTTAGCAGGTTCATATCAGGGAGCACTATTGTTTCTCTGTTTCTCACTGATAGGACATAGCAGCCTTCCTGGGTGGAGAAGGGATGTCTCTTTCATTGTGGTGCTGTTCCTTATAATGCCAGCTGAAGCTGCTGACTGTATCGTGTCCTGCACATAAGACTTTGTTGCACATCTTTAATACATGATGTGTGCTTTCAAAAGAAATTAAGGTCTGTACCAGGTAGTGCTGTCCAGAGCCTCTCTCTGTCTCAATGTTGCCTTGACCCTACCCTATATTCCAAGTGCTATGCTGTCACATCTTCAGGTACCACTAATTCCCGGCTATTGGTATTGCTTTGCCAAGGATGCAGTGTTTTGGTGTGTCTTTAAAGCATTTTTTTTCTTTCTTCAGCTGTGTGCTCCTCTTTCAGCTTCAGGATCCTGGTGTCTTCTGTTCTAGGTACATGACTAAGCTGATAGAACTGTTACAACAGCATGTACTTGCTCTCTCTAAAAGGTTGTTTTTCTCTAAGGTCTTTGCTGTTGCAAATTTTATCTTTTTGTCTGTTATGCAGCACAGTGTGCAGATGGCACAGAAGTTTGTTTAGAAGCTACCAATCTCATTTATTGCAAGAGTTAGGGGGGATGCACATAGATCAGGGACATTGGTGATTGCACCAGTTCCCAAAGAGCAAAGGATGCTGCATGCCCATGGACCACGCTAGTTAATCCTGCTGTGGGTGCATGGTGCTGCCCCAGGCCAGGAATGCACGGAATAAAATCACACAGGTCTGATGATGTCTCATACCATCTGGGACACCTTGCTGGCACTGCCAGGGCTGGTGCTGCTGGCAAAGAAAGCGAAGAAGAGAACAGTAGCCAGGCCAGGAGGGAGTAGTGGTAAAACACGTGATGGGCTTTAGGAATCCAAGCTTACGCCCTTCTGAAGGAGACAAAGAGGACAGTGGGGGCTGTGGCACCTTGTGCTGTTGTCCTGTCCACCCATCTCCATCTTGTGCTATCATGATGTCCTCTGACTTCCAGATTTGCTTAAGGAAACAATGTCCGGCAAATTAAATAGGGAAGAACTGAGCTCAGATGTGTGTGAACATCAGCAGTTATGTTGTCTTCATCTGGGAATGGAACATATTTGTCTGTATCTATAAGCATTAAAGCTAATACCATATATATGAGTAAAAACTCCACCTGTGCCCATAAAGCAGCTGGGAGCTGTATGGTGTGTTTCCTCCATGCTCAGTGGTTCAGGTCTCAAAGCAACCTCACAGTGATGTATTTGGTAGTGGTGCCATGTGTGCATGTCTCACTCAAGCACAGCTGTTCTACAGGACATCTTGAGGGGGTGTTTGCAGATTCTCGTCTGTGTCTCACTTCTCCAGAATCTGCTTCTGCTCCCAGGATCTGGCTGCCAAACCCTCCTCATCTGAGCTAGTCAACAGCCTGTCCCAGGCTGCTGCCTAAGAGAATGGCAGGGCTTTGTAAATAAAGGAAACAATTGAATGATAAGTTCACACTTCAGCACGCTGCTTAACAACCTGATAACAGTTAATTACGTACAGTATTTTTAAATGCAGCAACAGGGAGATAACTCGTGCAGAGGTGGAGCACAGGCCCTTGGGCCTCACGACCGAAGGTTAACCTCTTACTACCCGTGCACCTAAAGAGACTGGTGGCTGCAGCTCCGAATGTCACCAGTTCTGAACTTCTGCTGGCCAGCAGTGACTCAGGGTCATGCAGTGTCCTCAGCCGCAGGTACGGGATGCTGTGCTCAGTCCCAAAACCTGTGGGTCCGACTTTGAGAGCAGCCTGTGAGCTGGCAGGCAGAAGATGTGAGGTGGTAAAGGCAGGGATGTCTCCAGCAGAGGCAGCAGGTAGAGCGTGTCCAGCCGGGAGTCGCTGCGCTCCCGCAGCCGCGCTGATGTCCGTGTAACTGAAGGAGCTCAGCAGGAAGGAGCCAGCATAAACACAGCTGGAATGGGCGCTCCCGGCCGGCTGCGAGTCACGGCAGCTGTGCTCGGTGCTACCGCTCCCTGGGCACCGGGTGGGACGTTTCCGTCTCTCCCAGCCCGGGGGGATTGAGGGTTTGACCGGTGTTATTTAAAGCACAACTTCAGGACATCTGCTGTCAAAGCACCCGCAAAGTTTGTGGCTTAATGTAAGTCTAATTAACTGATTTGCCTATCCAAATCTGGAGATTTACACACTTCCATCGAGGCTGCTGTAAAGTTATAACTTCAGCTGTTTATCATGCCCTGAGCCTTTAAATCTCAATTATGAAAGGTGGTGTTTAATGGCTGGCTGGAAAATGGGTGGTTACCAGAGTGTTAATGGAGTGCGGCAAGCCAGGAAATGTATAATCTAATGCCTGTATAGAAATGAAAGGTTCTAACAAAAGAAAATATTGGAGGGGAGGATGTACTTAGAGGCTGTTTGTGCTGTTTAGGAGAAAATCAGTACATGAGCAGTAGGGAAACAATGGGGACTGAAATATTTCCTGAAGAATGAAATAAGAGCTGCTTGTTTTTAAGGTCCCTCTCAGCCCCCCAAAACAGCCATCTTTCTTCTCTGGGTCTTGAGCTTTGCCTTTGTTGCAAAGGGAAAAAAAAAAAAGAAAAAGAATGATGGGTCGCAGTGAGTTTAACAGAATGTCTGGACCAGAAAGAAACAAAATGAAGGAAAAAATAACTTGCTGTATATTCCTTTTTTACTGAAGTGTGGTTTTACTATCCAGTTTGTGCCATTGGAGGCAGAATTGACAGCCATGCTTCATCATGGCAGTGGAAGAAAGTGCTGCAAGGAAGGCTTTAATTTAAATGAGAAATGCTCTAAGAGAAAAAAAAAAAAAAAAAAAGCCTAAAAGCTTCGTAATAACGTTAATAACTACTTCTTACAGGTTTTTACTAGCCCACTAAAGATCAGACAGCGTGTTAAGGTCCCAGTGGCTGAATAGTAAAGACCTGGGCCCAGATTATTATTACTTAGAAAGATTCTTTTAATGATTTATGTTATTAGTTGAAAATCATTTGAATAGTACAGCTGAATGGTCACCATGCTTTAAATTCATTTCTAATGAAAAATAAGAACAGGGTAGAATTTGGGTTTATGTATTTCTGAAAGCACTTCACCAAACCAGCGTGGATAGAAGTAGTGCTGTGAATGGGTAGGCAAAGGCAGAGGTTTCTCTGCTGGGGAGGAGCTCCTCTGGAGTGTGATCAACTCCTTCTCAAAAGCAATTTTGACTATGGCAAAGAATTTCTTTTAAATCAAATTAAAAGCTTCTAAACCACCACAGACTCCTTAATTTCTACTCCAATAACCTTCACAAAAGCAGAGACCTCCAGTCGGGGTTAGGATGAGGCAAAGGGATCCAGATAGTATTTCTGGCTTTTGTGCTGCTGCTGCACTGAAGCCCTTGTTGGGGTCTTGGCTCTGCATGTCCCTCCCTTCTCATGGATTGCCTGCTCTTGAGGGAAGCAGCTGGCTGTTCTCAGGGCAGGGGCAGGGGATCCCCCATCTCTTGCACTGTATAACAGTGCAGGCATTATCATAGCACAGTTTTCACTTCAGCATCTGGCTCCAGTGGTGGCAGTTCTGCTCGTGTTCAATACTTTTTTGTATTAGTTTGAATTTGCATTTAAATGCAAAATTCAACTGAGAAGCCTAAACAGTTGCTTCTCTTGCTGGCTTAAGAGGCATATGTCCTTTTAAAAGGAGTTTTCTCCTCTCCAACCTAACTTAGCTTCTTCTCAGAAATGTGACTTAAAAGACCAAAGGCCAAGAACTCTTTCAGTCTATAGGAAGAGCTTTTGGTCCCCATTGATCTGCAAAACAAAAGACCAAAGGGACCTTAGAATCTCAGCCAGGTCTCTCCCCAACGGAGCATGGGGGTTCCTGAGCAACAAGCGTGACTGCTTAGCATTGAGAGTAGGTTACCAGTGCCCAGAGGTTAATGACTCACACGGCATTATGTTGTGTTGAATAATGAGTAACATCTGAAATGACACATGTTGTAATGACTCGCTACTTAAAGTACCAACCTCCTTAAGATCCCTTTAAGCTTGAGGAGATCACAGAACAGCGATGTCTTGTTCAATAGGTGCTGCTTTATTTTATGCCTTCTGGTAGAAGAGATGTACCATGCCTGAGAGCATATGAACAAAACAAGTGAGGAATTGAGTAGGAAGGATTATTGCACTAGTTGTTTTGAATGCTTTTTGGGCATTTATAGAGCAGCAGCTAGCATATTTCGGGTTTTGTTTTTGTTGATTCGAGGGTTTTAATCCTGGTTGTCACAGTTCCTATATTTGTAGGTTGGATTTAGGGAAGGAAAGAAAGGGGAGCTTTGCTTGCAGGATGAGATTATCAGAAACTGGTCTGAGATTTGCTGTGGAAAATAAACTAATGCTGGAGCAAAGCAGCAATGCTGTCTTACAGTTTGGCTGCTGATGGGAGGGAGTTTAATTAAGTGGCACTCTAAGTTCTGATGTTAACCAATCTGTGACGTAGTTTGCGCCATTAGGGATTGAGAACAATCTAATTTTTTTCATACAAAATAAGTTGTATTTAAAGTTTTAAACCTGTCAGACACTGCTTGCCTGTCTTGCAGTTGTTTCTGCAGTCTGCTCCCCTGCATGGAAAGCTAGTATGTGACTAAACTGTACACTTGGTCTTAGATGTAAAAGCAAGTGTGATACCTAAATGTCTCCAATTGCTAAGAATGTCCCAGGGAGCCCCTAAGGGCCCAACATCTCAAAACGTGGCCCTCTGCAAACAATAAAGTTCTCCAGCTGCTTTAAGGCTGGACTTCAATTAGAGAAATACAAACTCATCTCTGCACTTACCTGCTGGGATTATGGTGCCTTAACTGTTTGTTTCTAAATATTTTAAGCTGTAATATTGGAGAGAGAAACTGTGTACAAGGCAAGAGAATCAGGCCTGCCTGTATTGCATCTGAAATGTATTGCTCAGATTTCAAACAAACTCATAGGGAGCCATCTTTCTCCAAACCAAACAGGAATTCTTTAAAAAGGGAAGAGAGATTCTTCCACTCTTACACCCATCTCTCTCACACACACACACCCCTAGAAATGCAGGTCATGAAATGATCATTATTTTTATGGGTCTGCAAAGCCTGTAGAAGTCAAAGCTGTGTAATATACATTGCAGAGTGTTCTGCTAATCCAGTCTGACCGCAGTCATGCCTGGCGCAGGGAAGAGGGTCTGGTAACTGAAAACCTGACACTGAAGGAATTCCAAACACAGTCCTCAAACTAAAAACAGCTCTCTCTGCGTGGCATGTGCTACATGAGAGCCAGGGATTGTATTCGTTTACGTTATCTGATTTTTCAGCCTTGTATTGTTGATAAAAGAACGGGAGAAGGAAGCACCTCCACCAGCTCAGCCCATAAATAAAATGTGTATGGTGTGTTTGAGGGTAGCATGACATCTGTCTTTTCTGAGGGGTACAAGCCTCTCTCACAGACAGCAGCCACTGAGCACTTCCTTGTGCTGCAGATTCTTCCCAGCACTAAGATACCAAATTTGATTCCCAGTGAATTTTAAATGCAAACCCTTTCTTTGGCTATGGGAAGTATTGATCTGAAAGGGCAAAGAATATTTATTATAGGATTATCTCACCTATTAAGATACAGAAAGCCACCTTAATGCATCTCAGTGATTTCTTTGAAATTTGCAGTGATTTGAAATTTCATTAATTTATTTATTTCATGTAATATGCATGCTGCATATTAAGCAACAGGACTTCTTAGAGCCACTGACTACAAACAGCACTGCAGTATCTTTAGTACTGTCTGGAGAAATAGGCATTACATGGTCTTTCAGTTAATTGTTTTTAGTGTTTGTTGAGAAGAGCTTTATAAAGACACAGTGTAATGTATTTGATACTTCAAGATTGTTTGTTTGCATAATTTAATTCTTACATCAGCTTCTCTTCTTTAAAATTAGATCCTCCCGGCAGAGAACAAACATCACGGAATCACACTGCATACAATGGAGTTCTTCAGTGAGAATTTGGACCCAGATAGGATCTTGTTGCTTTCCCCTGTTCTTTAATCACAGCCTGGGCTGTCTGATGCCATCACCCAGAGTCTCTGAATGTCTTGTTTAGACATGAAAGAGACTGCAGCCAAATGTGGGCTTTCCATTTGCTACTTAGTCTGTGGCTGTCTTTGAAGTTTATTTCAAGAAGTACTCTGTGAAAAAGTAAGAAGCAGGTTTTCATGTGAGATTATATCCCTTGCAAAATATTCCCTTAGCAGAAAGGAGGAGATAGTGATGTAAGAAGAGAGCATTCCCTTCCTTGCTTTTTACCAGGTACTAAGAGGGTGACCTCTGTGACTCTCCCCATAGAACAGAGGGAAGAAAAACCCTTTGTCACAATGAAATCCAAACCCCCAACGTGATGGGGCACAGCACGAGCAGTTAGACCTTCATTTTGCTTTCTTTTCCTTTCCGATAGCCCAAGCACATATCTCCAAGGATGTTAAAGGTGACCTGCAAATGGAGGTTATCAATGAAATGCAGTAAACCTGAAATGTAATTATTTTTTTCTGATTGTTGGTTTTTGGTGGGTTTTTTTTTGAAGTATCAGGTATTTATGCCAGCCTGCTCTGTAAGATTTTCCACAGTTGAAGAATTATTAAAATGGAAGTTTGAAAGAAGAAAATAGGGAACTGCAGAAAGCAAAAAGTGTCTAGTTAGGGCTTTTGAAACCTTCAGATACCTGTGACTAAATCACATTTTGGGTAAAAGAAGTCTTTCCTAAGTATTCCAAATCCCGTGGTTCAGTTTTAAATAAACCCAGAAGCCCTTAAAAATTCTGCAGTAAGGCCAGAAAATACTGTAATTATTGTGCTTGGAAGATAAATAAATCAGAGATAGAAAAACAAACCTGCTTTAGGCTTTAGTTGTCACAGAGAAAATAACATGTTAATTGAATACCAGTCGTAAGTTACCTGCTTTACTTGGACAAAGCTATTTTGTGCTTTTAATGCTCAAAATGGATCACAGTCGTTAACTGGTGAATCATTTTAAAAGATAAACTGGTAGAGCTGCATATGCAGTGAAACGCATTCACAACTTCCTGTGTGTGATCTGTAATTTCTCTGCAGGGGAAGGACAATGAGACTTTGCCTCCTCAAAATAAAGCAGACATTTTAAGAGGCACTTTGCTCATGACATTTTTGAGGAGTGTTTTCACACTGCCCCATCAATTTCACTCCTTTGTGGAACCTGGTGGTTCTCTGTCCCTTCATTCAGTTGCTTCCTGCAGCAGCAGCCTCTGCTTTTAGCTAGACCCACATCCATAATGCACTTTCCATTGGGACCCAGCATAGCTGAACCATCAGCAAAACCAGTTTTTGAGCTCTGAGATCAGTTCCTTCCCGGGATGTTGTGTCAGCTTCCCTGCCTTCTGCCTGCCATTAATTGCACTGTATCCCCAGGTCAGACAACTGGCCAAAAATCTGGAAAACAGCTGACGGTCAGAGCAGCTCCTACTCAGCATGTCCTCTCAGAGGGCACGCTCCTGGCCTGGTCCTTTTGAGTGGCTGGACCTGCTTGACCCAATTTGTGGATTTTTGATCACTCCCCTGGGTCACTGATTTTTCACTTGAGGTTATTGGTTTGACCCCCACACCATGGGTCACTTGGGAGGTGTGATACAGCCCTGTGAACTCTGAACTCATCAGAAGCCAACAAAAACAGTGAGAGAGAGGAGAAGAATTTCATTAGGACCTCCTCAGAGGTGGCAGTGTCTGCCGAGGGAAAGGGTAGGAGTTGTTTTCATTCTTGCAGAAACAAGCACAGGATCTACAAGGGACTGCCAAGTAGAAGGGGTTTGGTTTGGTTTGGTTTGGTTTGGTTTGGTTTGGTTTGGTTTGGTTTGGTTTGGTTTGGCAGTTTCTTTAAGGATAAACAACAGCATATACTTTTACACTGTGGGCTATTGAGTGAGAAGGGTGTTGGTTCAGAGGATCCGTCCTCTTCCTGCTGGGAACTGCCCTCAGTGTCCCAGTCTTACTGCTAATGGTGACAGCATTTCTGCAGCCAGAGCTTGGTATTTGCAGTTGTTTCTTCTACCTTAAAAAGGATTAACTTTCTGATGGTTAATTTGTCACACTTGAGAAGGGAAGGGCAGTTTTTTCCTGTTTTTTAAGGCTGGTCAGATAGAGGTTCATGGAGACTCCGTAGGCTGGTTGGTTGCACTGTGAGCAGTACCCTGAGAATGAGCTTCACCAGGCATGGGTGGCAGGTGGGGAAGAATGAATCCTCAGGAAACAACTGGCTTCAACATCCTGTGCTGGTCATAAAAGGGAAAAAAAAGTGTTGTCATTGTAGCTTGTGTATCTGCAATTGTAACACCCACTGGGATCGCTAGGGGAAGTGAGCTGGAGAGTGTGGAGCAGCCATGAGGATCTTCCATGAGATTTCTCTCAGTCATGCTGCCCAGAGTCAGCCTTTTGGACAGTTACCAGTGTTTCCCAAGGTTTTACTTAGGCAGAAATTCTGCTAATCATTGGGTAGATTGCTGCCTGTATTATGGCCAAGGCTGCTAAAATAACTCACATACGTTCTGTCTTCCTGAGGCTTTCCTAAAAGGTTCATGTGAAGTGGATTCCTGTCAGGTCTCAGTGTACAACCTGTCCTCCCAGCTGCTGAGGCATGACTCTGGGTAAGACACTCAAGAATTACACCACCTATGGGTGTTTCACCCTCAGAGAAAGGAAAACCAGTGCTGACAGTGAATAACTCAGGGTTTATCTTTTAAGGAAAGATTTTGCTCTTCCCACATGTTCTTCTGCAGTTTGTCTACACAACCACAGATGGTGTTAAGCTGATGGTGGATTTAGTTCACTAGGAGAGGTAACAGCAATGGAGATCTGATAGCATTAGCTCAGGCAGCTTGTGGCCATTTCTCAGGTCTGGCATGCTTTGGTTGCTCAGGCCCATCTTCACTGCACAGTCCTGGGACAGAGCAGCCTGAGTGCACAACCCTCTGCACAGTCACAGCTTCTGTGGCAGCGGTATAACACTGATTCCTAAAACTGGACTGCCTCAGCTTTCCTGGAAATAGTTTTTTTGGCTGGATGGCAAAGCACACCCCTTTCTTTCCTGCACCTTGCAGACCTCTGGTGTCAGTTGAAGCATGAGTTGTGTACTGGAGGCTCAGTATGTCATGCTGGTGGCTCAGTCATATTCTTAGCCATCATTTTGGTGCCAGTTCATCTTGAATTTGTTTTTTTAGAGTAATCCAATTTGCAGTTAGAACTCTGTCCAAAAGCTACCACTGGCTTTTCAGTGAATTCTGGATCAGGTTCCAAGCTCAGTCCTTTTTTAATGTGATCCACAAGAATTTCATTGATTATAGCTCCCAACAAGAACACCTTATAAAACCAATGTACAGGATTTTGAGCATGATCCTTATATTAAAAGGTGAGGGGTGTAGGTTTGACATTTGTTCCTGTTGGTGTGCTGCTTGACACAAAGCAGTTCCTACCATTGCAAAGCCTTTTATTGTTGGAAGTACATATTTTTGCACAGAGGCATTAAAGCTGAGTGTGATGGGACTGACTGGTGAACAAGCCTTCATGCAGAAATATGTGGAGCAGCTCTTTGGCCTTCTCTGGAAATTAGGCTTTGTTGCAAGGCGTAGGTGTGTGAGCAGCGACAGTAATTGTCTCCGTACACACAGTTAAGAGTGGTTTGGTATCTCAGAGGGTGGCTTCAGGCCCTTCAGCACTTTGTCTGGACTGTCTCACCAGGACGTGGTGGGGGGAGCTGGGAGTGCCTGTCTTTTATAATGTTCTGTTTTTAAAGCAGAAAGTCTCTGGGGAGCATAGGGTCCTAAAAGTCCAAGGCCTGGAATGCTTCCTTTTGCTCTTTCCATTTTAAACAGGAAACATTTGCACTAAGTTATTCCAGGAGGAGAATTGTAGGTTCATTTCAAGGCAGATAATGTTTGTTCATTGCCTGTGTCCGTGATTTACCCCATGGGCTTAAATGAGTGCAGCAGAAAACCACATGTTTTGTTTTACTACATGTTAAACAAGTTCCAGCGGAGTCTGGGAGCCCAGGTTAAGAAAGGAGGAGCATACTTGTAAAATCTCTGTGTGAACAAGAGAGTCATTGACAAATTTTGAACACCTGATCTGCTGTACCAGAATGATGACTTTTTTCATAATCTGTGCAAAGAATATTTAAACAGTTGATGAGTTCAGTCCCAAAGACACAGAGCAGGTGTAATAGATTTATACTTCCAGCCTGTTTTGGGTTAAAACTCTGTCTTCTTACCTAACCTCTCATTTACAGAGAAGCTTCCTGCACAGTCAATGAGAGGTTTTGTCCAAAGTGCAAAGACATTTGCAGTCAGACTGGCAAAAACTCCTAATTAAATTGAACTTTTGGGGATGCTCTGGTGACATGTCTGTGAGAACAATTATTTTTGCAGTTTCAAAAGTATCACAAGTTAAGTTGTACTAAGAAAAAATATCAATGCTTCATTAGTGCAAATCATGAATTTAAGATGCAGAAGGCTACAGAGAGGGCTCGGTGGCACATCCTTGGGGATGACACATTGCTTTTCACATGAACTGGGGCTTGTGAGAACCATACTGATGCAGACAAGTTACAGGGCCGTTGTAATATCAGGCCTTTTAGATCACAGATTTTTTGAAATCTCATTGGCAACTTGCCCATTAAACACAGGTATTGTATCATGACAGCCCTAGTGTTTCTTCCCCAGGTTTTTCCAACTATGGTGTTTGGAAAGTTTTACAGGCTGACATATTAGGAGAGAATAGTGGGAAATAGCCTGGAAAGCGTGAATATTTGTGCATGTAAAGCTTATGGGATTTGCAGACTTGCAGACCCAACTCATCTGTTTATCCTCAGGCTAGATAAGATTCAGTCAAACATGCATTGTTTAAAGGAGCTTTGTTTCCATTATGGCAAATGGATCACAGGAGACTGACTTTGGGAGCTGAAGGGCTCCAGTGCTCCCCCATTGTAAAAGGGCTGTGATGTGTGCTGGACCCTTCCTCCAGCGTCCTGGATGTTACAGACTTTTGTAGCGTGCAGGTGGGAAGCTTGTTATCCTTCAGAAGTGCTTTTCATTCATCAGGACTTGTCATGCTTGAGGTGGCATTTCCTCTCCCAAAGTAAACATAGATTGTATGTACAGTAATGCATCACTGGGCTAGTAGACTGCGTTTTTATGTGCTTTATGTGTTTTTTTCTCCTCAGGCGTGGACCCGCAGAGCCACTAGAATATTTAACAGGGCCACGAGTAACGTACAAAGAGAGAGATCTTCCCTACTACCACGGAGGACAGCCTGTTATCCACCCATCCAAGGGGAACTACGTCCGTGTGCCGGACACAAGAGTGGCAGAACTGAGGTACCCTCAGTATTACCCAGCCCAGCCCATCACAAACCAGCACAAAGGACCCCTCCGGCAGGACGTGCCGCCTTCCCCCCCGCAGTCCCACCGAGCACCAGCCTACAGTGAAATTGTCCGACACCGTGGGACCAGTCCGGACCAGTACCATTACAGGCAACAGGATCCCAGGCAGAAGAACCCCATGACTGCAGCTGTATAGCCGTGCACTGGACTTGGGCACAGCCTGGGAGGAGCCCCGTCGGACATCATCCTTGTAGAGTTGTTCCCAAGCGTAGCTGCCTGTAAGAATGGCACACGAGACCTGGAGTCGTTCTTACTGAGCTGGGCTCAGCGTAGGTGCTTTCTGACAGGCAAACTAAAGCCACGTGAGGTACGATGTGTTTTGAGTATGTGAGGTACCAGACAGTTGAGTGTTTTTTAATTCCTTAAAAAAATAGAAAGTGGCTGCTGGAAATGAAACGCAACACTTAATACACCTCAGGGCTATTTACTGAATCCAGTTACACCTTTACAGTACATAGCTGTCTGTGAAAGGGCAGCAGAGTCACCAGAGCTTCCTTCAGAGTGCTGTTGTAGAGCCTTTTAAGTGAGAACACAGCATGCAGTACGGACTTTTGCAGAGCTGGGCACCTCGTGTACCTAGTGTGTGATCATGACAAGGGACTGCCACAGAGATAGTGGCCATGTTCCAGGCACATCCTGACCAACAGCTCTGCCTTAAGGACGCTGAAGTTCCAGATTTGTGATCTGGCCTCTGTCTTCCTCTGCCTTTTTGGTGGCAGCAGCATTTATCTTGTAGCCTTGTTTTTTTGCA
Organism: Aegithalos caudatus; assembly: GCA_013389925.1. Lineage (NCBI taxonomy): Eukaryota > Metazoa > Chordata > Aves > Passeriformes > Aegithalidae > Aegithalos > Aegithalos caudatus. Next base: position 98,626 of record WEIU01023806.1, on the reverse strand, counting down.
GTTTGTGTATCAAGAGTCTTCTCTTATTGCACCTACTGCAGTTGGAGTAGGGCAAAAAGTCTTGTCCTGTGTGCTTGGGCAGACTCACAAAGGACAGACAGGCACCTGAGAACCGTGTCTATAGGGGGGGAGTGTGTGACTGTGAGTGTTGGTAAGGTATACAGTGTGCAGTCTTTAAATGTAAACACTGGAGACCAGATCCTCAGCTGCTGTCAGGAAGTGTCATCTGAGGGGTTTCAGGGGAGGTGGCCTGTAAGGAAGTGACCAGAGAGGTGACTATGGGCATGGACCCCATAATTCATATTAAGTTACTGTGTCAGGTGCTGCCTTGGCTCCAAAGCAGCTCGTTCCTGGCCCACTGCAGGCAGTGTTGGAGCCAAGTGCTGCCAGCAGTGTGCCTGGCCTGGCCAGCCCAGCGCTGCCAGCAGGCACCTGTCCATGGGGGCCACCCTCAGTCCACGAGGGAAGCTCAGCCTCGGGCAGCGCTGGGCCCCACCATGCCAAGTGCCAAACTACTCGAGTTCTTGAAACCAGAGGTCATCAGGTCAGTGGGGAAAGGGGCTTTTCACAGCAAGGAGTGAGGGAAAAGACAAGGAAAGTAACAGGAAGGTCTTCAAGATCCTGGGGCCCAGGAGGAAGGTGTGAGAATAGCTGTTTGTAGCAAGTTATTTGCAGCAGTGCATAGCAAGAGAGAAGGTGTGGGTGGGGAGAGGGTGTCAGCAGCACAGCAGAGCCATGGTGAGGGACAGGGTGGTGAGGTACGTGCCCAGTTCTTTGCCCCAAACAGCCTGGGTTTGCTCTGCAGCCAGGAACATGTATCCCCAACCAGAGGGACCTGGGCAAACTGACCCAAGAAGGCTCTGAGTGCTTAGAGATCCGTCTCAAGGATTTTGTCACAAGGAAACCATGCAGTATTGCGACCTAGAAATATCTTATTTCCAAGTGTCCTTAATTCCTTGGCTTCTGCCTTTTGGGATGTCACTAAATCATTAGATCTCCTCTCCTCATCAGGAAAAGACTGTGACCTGGCCAGGGATTAAGCATAAGGATTTCTTTGATGTCATTTTGACACCTTTGGTCTGCAACATATTGAATCACATAGATCACTTCCCAGGTGTTAAATAGGAGTGTGTCCTGCCAGCTGGTAATGGCCCTGATGAGAAGCAGCATTTAATCCCAGCCTACTTTCTTCTCTGCTGATGGTGCTGGTTAGAGCCTGGCATAACCCTCAGGCACAGGGAGCACTTGCAGCTGCCTGAGTGGCTTGCAGGCTCTAGGCTTGCATTCCCACCAGTCTCCACCCACCAGTAGGCTGGGAAGCAGGGGAGAGGAGACAGCTTTCCATGGTGGGGGAGCACCTCCATGATTCAGATAGAGGGCTGGACTCCCTGGGGCAGGGGCAGGCACAGCTCTAAATCCAGTCAGGAGGAAGCATTGGTGGGAGGGAGGGAGGAAGAGGAATGCAACTGATTATGAAGCAAGAGTATTTGGTTCTTGTTCCATTTCTTTCTGCCCTCTTCCCTAGTAATGTAGGAGGAGAAAACCTCTGGAGGGAGTGTCGGGTGTAGAGCTGGATGTCTCTCAGTACCCTCCATAAATAAAGTGCATTCCCCAAGGAAACTGTGCCTGTCACGTACGTGCTCTGCACAGGCTTGTACTTCTCTCAGAAAGCTTTAGATGCTCTAGGATACTCAGCCAGGACTTGGCAGGCACAGGATAGCCGCTGGTGTTATAAAGGCCTGTTGAAAGTGAAGCAAAAACAAATTAAAATACTTTCCTTTTCCTCCTTGAAATATAACCCCTGATACATTTGATCCAGCTGTAAAGAAACTAATGTTTGCGACAGTGGCTTTATCAAGCCAGGCCACAATTAAGAACAGCTCTGAATATAAGCTACTGCCTTTGTAAATCACTCTCAACTAACCCTTCAAATGGCATCACAGCACAGTGAACAGAATTTATTTACAATATTTCATGAGCCAGGGCCAAATAAAATCTGGATGGAAACAGCTCCTAGGTTATTTATAGCCTTTGAGGGACCTGCCCAATATCTCCTCGTAACCTGAATCTTTCCTTAAGCACTCCCCTTGACTGCATCAGCTCCACTCAGTTGGAGCAGACAGATCAAACACCTTCTGAGCTGTTAATCTTACCTTACCCAACAGGTTATTAAATGATGCTTCTGCTCAGTAAGCAGAAATCAGTAGAGCTCCTTCTAATCAAAAAAAAAAAAAGAAAAAAAAAAAAAAAAAGAGTGCTATAAGTATAATATATGGATGCATCCTACACATAAGGAGCTAAGGAGGAAGAATAGTGTTACCTAGCTGGGGGAACAAGACCAAAAAGTGTTACAGAGCATCTCATCAATCTCTGGTGCCATTGTTCTGGGAGAAAATTGCCATTTCCTGATTTAATATCTGGTAGAGGTACAGTATTTTCAAAAGTATAATGTGTAACTACAGTATATATAGTCAGCTTTTCTGCAGTATAAAATGTATGATTTTAGCACCATATTGTGGAAAAATATGTACCGTGCAGAATTCACGAGGTGCTACAACTGATGGTTGAAAATACACACTTGCAAAATCCAAAAGAGCCGTTAAGTAACAAGTTGTTCTTTTCCCATATGTCCATATGTTTGGGAAAATTATGAGTCTGAAATGCTCTTGACACGTAATTGCCTCACACTCCCTCATCCAAAATGTGCCAGTCCAGCAGCAGAGTTACTGACGTAGTGGGTGTGAAGGGAGAGCTGGGTTTGCCACAGGAGCAGCCCTGAGTGTGTGTGTGTGAGCAGGCACCAAGTCTGAGGGAGAGAGGCCCGCGCTCACGTGAAGCTGAAGCTTTGATTCCCTGAGCTGGTGGCGTGCAGCCTGCATTTCTGGCTCTGGCACGGGGCCAGCCAGGCCCAGCAGTTGAAAGATTAAGAGATAGAAAAAGAGCCTGTGGATTTTCTGAGTGACCACCCACTAGTGAGCCATGATCTTGGCCTGTGAGCCGACGTTAGCACTGTGATATATTATGATGCAGAAGTCTCTAGGCACCCCTCGAATTTGTGAAGAAATATCAACTACCCTTTGTGGGGGAAACTAAGCATAGAAAAGAAGGAAAAAAAAAGGCTCTTGCCTTGAAAAAGTGCACACAGTCCTGAATTCCAATTCACTCCAGCTTCCTGATCTAGAAGTAGCTTCACATGCTGCCTAATTTTTTTACAGATGAATTGTACTACCTCTTCCTCCCAGCCATCACAGATTTGTTTATCAGAGAGTTAGTGCTGTGAGTGAATCCTAGCAACTGCTCTGCCAGGGCCACATCCTGACACTCTGCTCTGAGCAGGGGCTGCTTTGCACTTTCAGAAGGCCTCAAAAGACCTGTGCTCCCCATCACAGTTGTCCTGCAGGGTCCTTAAGCCTTACATGCAAAATCAGAAGTGCTATTCACTGTCTCTGCATAGGAAAGAAGGCTTTGTAAGACACTATTCTGTTACTGTGAGGGAGAGAGAGGTACTTGTGATCCTGACAATACCTGTGTGTTTAAGTGAAACTGATTTAAAAATCATGTGTGATTGTTTTGGGGGAGAAATTCAACACGTAATTTGACAGGTTTTTTCTAGTACCACATCAAAGATTTTGATCTTTTGTTACATATGGCTATATAAATTTTACCTGTTTTATTTTGCATTAAAATAAAGGCTTTAAGACTATATATGATTATGTACTTGTATGTAGAGTCTTTCCCTTCTTTGTTTCTACAAAGTCATCCTCAGCCATGGATGTGATTTGATATTAGAGAATGATACATGGTCAAGCTGGATCAAAATTGGCAAGATTACTTTTTTAACAAAAAAAACAAAAACACAGTCATCATGTGCTGCTTTGTAGGGGGATAAAAGCATCCCAAGGCTTAATTTGATTCCATCTCAAATCTGCATTGTCTTCAGTTGTACCGCCTGAATCCTCATTCCATACCCCAGGACTGAAAGTAGGAGTGAGAAAGTTGCCAGCTCAGAGAATTTCAGCTTAGGCAGCTGCGTGTTCATTGCTGAAGTTCCCCAGACAGTTTCACCCCAACAGTTTCTCTTGCTGTTGGTACCAGCCAAGGTGTTCTGCAGCCTCTAGCAGCTGCCAGGTCCACCACCTGAGAGGGCTGGAAACTCTTGCCAGAGATTCAGGATGCCTTGAAAGTTCTTCACAGGCTCTTCTCATGAGGTATGTTGGTCATTTAACTGAAGCTGGTAACTCTTCTTTTCACACATTATGCACAACCATAGATCTTTGGAGGATCAGGCTGTGGATTGCAGAGAGATTCAGGTAAGAGTGTTATGTTAGGTGGAGTAATATTTAAAATAGATACTTCAGTGAAAAGGCATTAGTACAGGGAGAAGGAATAATGAAGCCTAAGATGGAAATTATGGGTTACTACAAAGAAAAAGGAAAAAATAAAAGAACAAAATAGACAGAAAGGTGCAGGTTTACAACACAGGGTGTAACAGAAATGGCAGGAATGGGTCAATAAAAATACATGTGTACTGCACTCCAAAACATTTCGAGTGCAGGTCTTGGTGTTTACGGCCGAGACAGCTCATGGACAACTGTCAGTCAATTTTAGCATGTATTAAATTATAAACCACGTAGATGCCAATTTTAGAACCAGTCAGGTCATAACCTGCACTCACAGCTGAAAACTGTACAAATAAAAATGATACCTCAGTTTCTCCTGCTGGAGCTGGACAAAGAGTAGCGAAAGACAAAGTAGGAGTGTGTTAAGAGCTGGAAACTCTGTGACCACAGTTGGAGATACCAATCCTTCTGCCTTGGCGGTCTCCTGTGGTTTTCCTGCAGCAGCACTCACTTCCCAGGGACCTGGGCTCAAGTTAACATCTATTTTGCAGTCACTGTTCTGTCTGTGTAAAGAAGTATGTGGAGCCATTTGACTGTTAATTAATTGTAATGAACGAGACTGTGCCCTCCTGAGAGCTGTATCCTGCTGTAAGCCGAGTGGGATGCAGTGCCTTTCCGCACGGAGGGTGTGGGAGCTGCCGTGCCCCAGCAGCAGTGCAGTGACCTGCTGCAGCGTGCTCTACCCGGCCAGAGCACCACAGCCTCTCAGGCATGAGCAGCTGTGCTGCTTGGGAGGCTCTCAGGAAGAAAAATGCCATTATCAAGATTGGAGTGGAGCTGAGCAGCTCCTGCAGCCTCCCAGAAGGCGTTCGAGGCTTCTAGTAAGTCCCAGAGGATTATGGCTCAAAAGCTCTGGAGGTCTCCTGAGGAGGGTACTCAGACTCCCTTCGCTTGGTCTGCTCATCCCTACAGAGAAGGTATGGAGGTGCTGAGGCGTGCCTTGAGAAAGGATGGAAACAAAACTGAGAAGGGAAGGAAACGAGACTAATTCCCAAGTGTGGGATCTACACCAGGGGGAACATCTTGGCTGATGGTTTTCTCAGTGGGCTGGATGGGAATGATCTGACACAGGCAACCAGAGAGATAGGATTGCTCTGGGAATGGATAAGGAGAGGTGAAGAGGTGGAGAGTGGGAAATGATAAGGAGAGTCAACTGTAGCAAAGGAAAGGGGATGAGAAGTCAAAATAGGTTGGAAAAGAGGGGCAGGAGATGTCAACCTGAAGAGGAAATAGGTGGGAAGGAGAGGGGATTGTCCCCAGTGTGTGAAGTTCACAAACCAACAAGGAAGGTGGAACTTTGTGATTGCTCCCCAATTTCCATTTTGCATCCCAGATTTGTGACATCCCTCCACTGTGTCCAGAGTCAAGACCAATGACAAAGCAGCACAAAGCTACCTGTGTCAGAGCAAGAAAGCAAAAGGGCAAGTAGGAATTGTGAGGAAAACCCATCAGCCAGCATGGGGAGAGAGACACCCATCACACATCACTGCTCCCTCCCTAGATCACAGACTGGCACCCAGATCTCACAGCCTGTTCCCTTCACCTCCCTGGGTACCAACATCACAATCTCCTTTCCTAATTGCCTCTCTTCCAGCGGTTCCCTCTGATCACTGATGTCCCACATTGACCCTCAATACAATATTTACCTTCACTGCTGAGAAGTCTCACCTGCCATCTGTTGAGCATAGCTAACCAACACCAGTAATTTTGCTGGCACCTGAAAGAATCGAAGTAGGTGTCCCCCAGGACCACCCCACATGGTATGGGTGGGGCTGTGCCCTCAATACCGAGAGGGACAAGTCATTTCTGAATCTCTGCTTTGTGGGTATAGATTGTAAGGAAGACACATTTCATCTTCCTTTTTGCTTGTCTAGAATAAACCTTTGACATGTGCAAAAGCTATTTTATTGCTGGTCTGGTACAAAAACCCTGAGCCAGTTTCAAGGGTCAAAAAGGTGATTATAGTCTTTAAAGCAGAATTAATTCTCAAACTGTTCCCAAAATATGCCTGACAAACTAACCCAAGCCAGACGAGTTGGCTGTGCTCATGGTAAAAGAAAACCTCTGTGCAGAGGAAACAGCCCTGCTTCACTTTTCCAGGAGTGTATCTGCATCTGAAAGAAATAATTTATTGGGAAATATGTACAGTACAGTAAAATAGCAAAATGAGACATTCAATAAGGTTTCTATATAAAACCGTGCCCTTTGCCTCCACTGGATAATGAATAAAAATGATATAAAGAAGCAATGAACATTCAATGTTTTATATTTAAAATACATTCGTGTGGAAAACAATGTGGCATAGAAAAAGGACTGAAGGGATCTCCAAGATAATGCCAGAAGCTGCGAGATGTTAGCAGCTTTGTCATATAAGTTTCAAGGTGTAGGTTTTTAATTTTCTCTTACGAATTGCAGAAGCAGTTGTGAAAACTGTGATTAAAATTCATGGCAAGAAAAGTAAACTTAGATTAAAACCTGCCCCATTCTTCTCTGAATTCTTGGTACTGACTTAGGAAGAAGTGTCTGCTTCTCTGCCAAAATCTTACCTATACAACCTGATTTAGTCTCTGGGCTCTATTAACCTGGAGTTTTCACACATCAGATCCTTCAATCCAGAGTACAAAGGAAAAAAAAAAAAAAAAAAAAAAAAAAACCTTAAAAATTTCAGCCCAGATTTTCAAACCACCAAGCTATGATGTTAAGAGGTTTCATTTGCCAAGTTTTTTCTGGGAATGAAAAGAGAAGAAAAGATAGAGCAAATATGAAGAATACACACAAACACACACACACACACTGAGGTATTGCCGCTTTTGATCTAAAAGAAAGTTTACTTTAACTGCTTATTTCTAGCCTCTTCCTGAAGGAGTCAGGATTTACAGCAATGTATGCATGTGAGGAAAGCAGTATAAATGGTGATCACCTGGTTCATCGGTGGATGGATGTGCAGATTCCCTGAGCCCTGCAAGCAGAATGAGGAGGAAGCTCTCAGAGCAGCATTTTCCACATGGCTCTCCAGTGCCTGCATCCCTGTGAGTGACAGTCGGCAGAGGTGTGCTGAGTTTGCAGGGCAGCCCCTGCCCCAGCTGTGGGAAGGATTGGCAAGGCTGCTGCAGTGGGTGGGGACCCCTGGATGGGCAGTGGGGCCACGGTGCAGCAGCAGAGCTCACAGCCCGGCCAGGATGGTGGGGGTGGGTGGCACCCACAGGGAGTTCAAAACCAGAGTATGTAAGTTAGAGCAGTCATGGGGCTGCTCTTAAGACTGAAGCTGTCTCAGAGTCTGTAGGTTAATTCAGTAAGAAGAGGAAATCAAAGGCACTCTAAGCATGCTCGGTTTCCAGCTCTGTATTCACATTTTGCCAAATTAATCACAACTAATTCAGTTAGTGAGGTGTTGAGTTTTAGAAGGGTGTTTCTTATCTCTTCACAGAGGTACATGCACACATTCTCCTCACCATGGAGAATGTCTTTCCTTCCCTTCTTCTTTGTTCCTCTCTCCCCTGTGTTGAAAATAAGCCCTCCAGGCCAGTCATTTTTCTTTATATATAGCATGAGGACAGTAAGGCCTCAGTCTACTGGGCATTTAACGCAGTCATGCTGCCGGGCTTCCCCTCCTGCCCCATCCCTCCCTCCTAGCACTTGGTCCCACCCCATTCCCATGTCCTTTCTCCTTCCCCAGTTGTAGGGATTTTCATAGCTGTGAAAGGACAATGGAAACTGAGCTGCTATTGAAAAAAAGACTGATTTCCTTTTTCTTGCTGGGCTGTTTTTGACGTGGATCATTTCCCAGCTCAATTCCTCAGATTGCTTTGATGGTACAACAGAGTGGATGGAGCGGTGAGGGGAACCAGGCTGGGGGTGAGGATGGGTTGGAGAGTGGTTAGACTGCTGTTGCTACAAAACAGAAAAGGGAAAGAAAAGAAAGGAAGAATGCTAAATCACAGCCAAAGCACAGTGTATTAGGGGCTTGGATTTGAAAAGTCGAGCGCCGTGTTCTGCAGCAGTTACATTCCTCTGCACGTTTACTTCTGGCCAAATTTCCTTAGAGCAGAGGCAGCATTTGATTTTTTTTTAGGCTCTCTCCTGTGAATTTTCTTCTGTGTTTAGCATTAGGAAAAGAGAGGAAATCTCCGGGCTTCACATAGGTTGTGGATATTCCCCCTCCTGGGATGAAAAATGTAGGCAGCAGGGACCCCTGGGACCCCTTGCAGATTGGAGGTAACACACACGTCACTCACCTCGATGGTCTGGGATAGGGGTGCCCAGGAAGCAGTGCAGTCATGGGCTCAGTTATGCAGGGCACACTGAGATTTCCACATATTTGGGCTTCCTCAGCTCAGGACAGCTGCTCCCAAGGATTCATGTGAGAGGGGGACATAGGTCAGGAAGTGTGCAACCAGCAGGTCCGAAAGCATGGCCAGGGTGCTCACTGTCACAGCCCCAACTCTATCACAGTGGCTTTTCTGTAGACTTTTTTGTCCTGCTGGCAGGGGCCTGTCAGGGATGCCAGCAAATTACTCAAGTCACCCTGTAACATGGTTTGTATCAGTCATGGGTTTGGCCAGCAGCAGTGACATTTGGCTAATGCTCCCTCCTTTTTCCTTAGAGATGAGAGGGGCCTGTCTGCCAACTGAGTTTCAGGTCCTCTCTGGCCCTGCAAATTCTGGGAGAACAATAGGAACCCTTGGCCCACGATAGTTGTTTGGGGCAGTGTTTCAAGGAGTGTAGCTTTTGTTTTGGCTGTTTGGTTATGTCTCCTCTTGGATCTTTATGCTGAACAAAAGGCACTTGTTCTCTTACCGACTTCAATGAGGTTGAGTCCAGCTGGATTTGTGCTTTAGGTGTAGAGTGCCAACAATTACCCCATCAGCAGCCCCATTTGGAGAGAGCCTGGGGACAACACTGGCCTGGGCGCACCCTGCTGTCAGTGTGCTCTCAGGAGCAGGGATGAAAACACAATTTTCAAACAGCCTCACTGGAATGGGTCTGGGTACCAAGCCCAGAGGGCAGCTCTCAGGGCTCTCTCTGTATTGGGGAATGCTTTGATGCTTTGTGTGCCCAGGATGTTCAGGTTTATCCTCTAGCTGCCAAGTAACCTGCTTGTCTGCTTTAATTTGCTAAGCCTTTTTATTTTTAAGAAATCCTTTATTTATTAAAAAAACACACATTTCCAATTAGTTCACTCTGCTCCTTCCTTGCCCTTCTCCCACACGTCCTATGTCAGGAGCCTCAGCGCACAAGCCAGAACACCAGTCAGGGTGCAAATATAAAATAGTCCCAACAGCTGCCAAGCACAGACAGGCACATTGAGTGGGTGCCTGTACAAGGCAGGCAGGCTCCAGAGACAGTGATTCAGCGGCAGGCAGACAAGCAGGCAGACAAACAGGCAGACTCCTGCCAGGTCTGTGTGCAGGGGAGGGCAGTGGGGTTGCTGGGGCTGCGTGATGGGGTCCCAGGCCCTATGGAGCTGCCCTGGCACTTCGTGTGGCAGATTATTAAGCAGGGCATGGGCTCAGTTTACTTTTACCTCTGCTGTCAGCCTTCATAAGCCAAGATGTTTTAAGTTGTCCTTATCCTCAAATTAATAAATTCTGCTCTGTAAGAGTGTAAACACAAGAAAATAACTCGACTAAAAAAAAAACACCCAAAAATTCAGGCTGGTGCTGTGCAGTCAGGACATTTCTTTTCCTGACAGGATATGGGATCAGAGTTTAAAAATATGCATTATGAAACATGTGTTGGGGGCAAGGGGGTCAGTAGACAAATCAAGCACATTGTTGTCTGAGCAGGAGAGCCTGTGAGAGGAGACAGTTTGGCAGAAGGTCCCAGCAGTGTCCCCATGGCTGCAGGTGGGCAAGGAGGCCATGCAGGGCCGGCTGAGGTGATGGCTGGGCCTTGCTCCACACCCGCTGGGTCACCCACAGCCAAGGAATGATGGCTACACCCACCAGGTCACCCACAGCCAAGGAATGATGGCTACACCCACCAGGTCACCCACAGCCAAGGAATGATGGCTACACCCACCAGGTCACCCACAGCCAAGGAATGATGGCTACACCCACCAGGTCACCCACAGCCAAGGAATGATGGCTACACCCACCAGGTCACCCACAGCCAAGGGGCGAGGGCAGCACAGCCGCTGTTGGGCCATGGTCCCAGGCAGAGCTGCTGCCCCGTAGGTGCAGCGCCAGCCAGGCTCACACAGGCCCACATGGTGGGTGAGAAGGCCATGAGCAAACAGTTCCTGGCCACTTCCCTCACACTCAGGGACACGGTGAGATGGACTGGCATGTTATGCCCCATGGCCACTGTGGGTTGGCAAGGAGAGCCTCCAATCTTCTCAGCCAGCTTCCACACAGGCAGGGGAAGCTCCATGGTTGTAAACATCCCCTCACCTTACCGATGTGCCTCAGTGAAACAGTATCTGCTCCAAATGCAAACCTCCTCTTGGGATGTAGCTGATTTTCCCCCTGACAGAGCTTGGTCACAGAGAGAGGAACCCTGGTGTGGGGGCATTTTTACTTTTGTCTGCGGGGGTCCCCTCAGAGGTGCCCTCTCTCAGAGGTGCAGCACACACAGGACTGGCTGAGCTGCCTCCACACAGCCCGCAGGCCACACCAGGAGAGAGATGGGACCCAGGCTGCAGGCCTGCAGACAAAGCCAGGAAGCTGTTGCTAGTCAGGCATTTCAGGGGAGGGCATGATTTCCACAACAATAAACACATCTGATTATTTGATTAGAGGGAAGATGAGGTCCCCAGGAGGAGGTCCTCACACACAAAAGACAAATAGCTTGTGCCCCTGCTGGCAGTGACAGGGCAGGAAGATGAGGGCAATGTCCTATTGAGGCTTTGATCAGCCAGGGTCAAGCATGCAAGCTAACACGGCTGAAGAGGTTCAGGCTGCAGTCCCACTGCAGGACCATGCCTGGCTGTCTCCCAGCCCTCCACTTATCTTTTCTGCAGTCTTTCACCCCTGCCTGGGAAGCAATGTGGTAGCCTCCTGAGACAAATCCTGCCTCCTGACATCTCCTGGCTCCAGCAAGGTCATGTCCACAAGCTCCTCAGTGCCAGACATTACAGCACATCCCTCCACTTCTGCCATTTACTCGTCTGCATATCTGGTATAAGCCAGTGAAAGAGGCTTCTTGGTCTCATGTCATGCCTTTTGCCATGGTACAAGTAGAGAGATGCTGAGATGCAACAGTTGGAAGACAGGAGAGTGTTGGAAGGGCAGAGAGGGTAATTTTCCAGTTCCATTTCTCCTAGACTTGGACTTGGATAGTCTGGCTGTAGTCATAGGCACTTGGGAATTTTCCTGTCTTCTGGAAGGTCAAGCTGTCCCCTTTCACCCTGCCGTAAGAGACTCTGGGGACTCTGCATTTCAAGGGATGGTTCTCAATGGTGCCAGCAGCTGCAGATCCTGTGATTAACTGATGGCCCTGGATGGAGGCTGGATGAAGTGTTCATTGTAGCTGTTTTACAGCTGTTCTGTGCCTTCATAGGACCGGTGGCCCCAAAGCCTTGGTGCCCCAATAGCTTGACCCACATGAGTCCCTCCTGCAGAAGAGCCCCAGAGCAGGAAGGCACCATGTATGTATAGAAAAGGGCTTGAAGATCTGAGCTGTATTTTACTCTCCCTTGGACAGTACATGTAAAAGTAACTTGTATTTGGCCCACAGAACTGTAGTGCTTGGAAGTGAGAGCAAGAAAGAGCTGATTTGGCACTTGGAGAACAGAGTTCTCCAAGATCTTTACAAACACAACACAACTCTTTCAAGTGGGAGAGACCTTTGCTTATCTCCCATGTGGGGGAGGAGCACTGGCTCAACACAAAAAAAAATCACTGGTACTCTAAAAAGGAGTAGAACAAAGAAAGAAAAACTGTTGTTTCAAGTACAGGTTTCAACACAGAGTTGTATTGCATAGATGCAGTATATAGATCAATGTGTGGGGAAGCTCTGAGGTTCTGGTCCCAGCTTACATCTAAGGGTTTATTTAATATATTTTTTTAAAAAATCTGCTTCTCCCTTCAATGTATGTATGCTCTGTGAGGATTTCTGTGCAGACATAGATGGAATAGGCTGGAGCACTGGAAGTTTGTGCTGTACATGCTTCATAGCCTCTCTCAGTCCCCAAGCACTTTTCAAGCTGTCTGAGTGGCCAAGGCCACAAGGAAATGCTTGCCAGTCTGTTTGTCATCTCACACCCTCAGTAAATCATCCCAGTATCATCTGGCTCAGAGCTCTTGGAAATCTGGACAACCTTGACAGAAAGTGTGGGTAATTGGCTGAGAAATCCAGCGGAAGAGTTTTGGGGAACATGAGGCCACCAGATACAGGTCTTCCCTGATCTGCTGCAAGACCTTAGGTCTCTACCCAGGAGTGCAGCTAGAAAGCAGCCCCTTAAATAGATGCCACATCAGAGATATTAACTTACCAGTGGCCAGGGTACAATTACCCATGAAACTTCAACCTGGGATATGAGTATCACTAAGAGACAAACAATCCCATCTGCAGCCTGCCCCTTCGAGATGTCTTCTCTGTTTATAGAAAAGAAGGGGGTGGTGAGCGTCTGTTAAAATGTATAACTTCCTGGCATCATCTTTGAGGAGTCACATCTTTTAGTGGGACTCGTCAATCAAATCTGTCTAATGGCACAGCGGTCAGTGCTCCTTGCAGTGGCTGTGGCAAAGGAACAGGGACACTAAAAATAACTTTTCTGTCCAAAAATATTTTTACTTATTTTAGGGTGTATGTGTAAAGGGAACACTAATATTTCACGTGGCTGGTGCCCTGCAACCAGCTCACCCCTGGGGAAGCAGGCATCTCTGGAAACTTGCATGGACAGTAGAGGAGGAAAACCATGACCTCAGGGAACAAAGAAAATTTTGCAAAGCAAAAAGAGATGCTTGTGTAACCTCCCATAACTATCAGCTCTGAGGCGATTGCCAGAAGAATCACTAGGTTCAGCTTAAGCTAATGAAAAAAGCAGGGAAGAAAGTTGTCCTTTCCAACCTGCACCCACATTCTCATTTACCTAGGGCAAAAATAAAACATGCCTAGATATGAATTCTGCACCAGAAGTAGTATTTTACACCAACTCACAGAGGGTAAATGACTTCTTGTGGTATATAGCAGTGGGAATTCAGGCATGTAATGTAATAACAAGAAAGGATTTTTAGATTTGTCTCAGAAACCCTGCTAGTTCAGACATTATAAAAAAGAATGCCAAAGTTTCATATCTCTGCGAACACAAGACAAGAGTACAACTTTCTTTAAAAGAGTGAAATACATCTCCAGTTGAGAAGAGCTGTTTATTTTTAAAAATTGCTGCAGAAAACATGGGCAAACAGCACCTCACATCTGAACAGCTCATTACTGTTCCTCAGTTCTTTACTCGTGTAATTAAATACCACAGAGCAAGTGCTTAACCAACTACTTTGCTTAGTGAACATTTCCTTGGTCACTTGCATGGGATGTGACAGCATCAGATCCAAGCCTCAATCAGCAAAATCATAAAGCAAATGGTAAGGAAAAGTCTTCTAGTGCTGCCTCTTGGGGTGAAACAGCAACAACACAGCAGACCAGGGACATGAAAAATACAAAATGCACTTAGAGCTGACAGCCATAGTGTAATGTGACCCGAGTCACATTGGTATTTGATTAGCAAACATGATTGGGAAACAGCCCTGCTCTTAGGAGAAAGAAATCTTTCATATCCCCTACAATCAAGCCCTCAGCTTTGTTTTATTGGGGAGATGGCATCTGAATGCTTCATTAGAAGAGGCTGTTCTACAAGGGCACATTACCCCCGTGTGTCCCTGTGCACAGGACTTTCCCTAGCAGGGCTGGATGAAGGAGAAGCAGCCTGCAGCAGTCCCAAGAAGGTCTGTACCAGACTCTGGTCTTGGCTTGGGAGCCTCCCAGGTGCCCACTGTGTGCAGGACTGAGATCATCACACTGCAGAGAAGGGAGAGCTTGTGAATTTGTGTGCTAGGCTTTTTAGTTTGGTTATTGGGAGGTGACTGGCAAGTAGCGGGGGCACAAAATCTGTGTGCTGCTGCAGGGTCACTGGCCCAAGCCACCAGTGTTGAGCTATGTCTCTCTCTGTGGGGTTTAACAGAAGGGTAACCAACAAGTCCTTTTCTTCTTCACCTCTTCCAAGGCTGCAGATGGTGGGTTCATCCTGCACATGAGCCTGGACACTTGCTAGCCTCTCCAGGGAGGAGCTCAGCATAGCCAACCCTGGTGAAAGGATCTTTTTAGGGGACAAAATTAGAGGCTCCAACTTTCCTCTTCCCCCTCCTCACCCCCCCCTGCTGCTGCATCACGCCTCTGATATTTTATTTCAATCAGCTCTGTTTTGTTCCTGAAATCTGCCTCACTCTCTCTGTCCAGACATTTCATTTCCCCTGGAAATAAGGTAAATAAGTAAATTACTGTAGTCAACACCCTGTGTGAGTACCAAAGCCTGGAGTGCTAGAAAGCAACTAGTGTGTCTGATTTTCCAGTGAAAGTCCAGGTGCAATCTCGGCAGCACAGCTACTGTCTGCCTTTCAAGCAGATGTCTTCATCTAAAGCCCCCACCACTACCCCTCTCCCTTTGTGCATCCTCACAGGGAGGACGGGAGTGGGAGACAATATAAATTAATATCCATTGGAATGACAGCAGCTGGTGCCTTGCATAGCAGCAAACACGTGTCTTAGAAGTAGAGTGATTAGTCGTAAAACTGTAGAGCTGAATGTTTATGCTTGATCAATTATAGGAAAACAATAGATGGTGTTTTTTTCCAAGTGGGAGGAGTGAGGGGAGGGAGGCTTAGCCATGAGATGATTTTATTCTCTTTTTTTGTAATGATAGCCTCAAAGAATATGGGGTCTAGTTACCAAAGAAGCTGGCAAACAGCAGCTTCTGAGAAACCCACTGGTTGCAGGCAGCACTTTGCAGTCTAAACCTCACACAGATAATTTTTTTCCAAACTTCTTAACATTTGTGAGGGATGGATTCGGCTGCCCAAAGCAAGAAGCATGTGGGAATGAATTAGGCAGAGCTTTCTAGTGCATAAGCATGTATGCATTATGTGTAGAGGCCTTCAGCTGGAAGAAGTAATTTTTGCTTGTTTCTATACTTAGAACCTCTCCTACTGCCCCAGTTAAGCAGAAGTGCTCCTGTCAGAGCAGTGTCATGTTAGTGGCTGCAGTGTGGCACAGGACTGTGCCTTTGGCTCCAGTTGCAATTCCTTAGCAGCACTAATTGCAAGCACAGTCTGTGCTGCTCCCCTCATCCGCAAAAAAAAAAAAAAAAAAAAAAAAAAAAAAAAAAAANCCACAAAAAAAAAAAAAAAAAAAAAAAAAAAAAAAAAAAAAAAAAAAAAAAAAAAAAAAAAAAATTGAGTTACATTTTGCAATAATTCTAATGGAAATGCTAATGGGATGAACAGCAGTACGAGGCCAGTGGATGACCCAGCAATTTCATCTGTGCTGGCAACAGATGACCATCTAAACCATGTTCAGGTAATTCTTCTTCTCATTAGCAGCACAATAACTCATACACACAAATCCATAGGCATTTGCTATAATTTTTTAACATGGCTGGAAATAGAAGTAAGCACATGCAGTATGCAAGCGTTACAGCATGTGTTGGCTGTAAATCTGTCTGGAAGTGGCCTGATTCTGTTCCTGGTTAAAGCAGTGGGAATTTTGCCATTGACTTCAATAGAAGCAGGATGGGAATTTTTTTTGGACTTATTTTAAAGTGGGGCTTTGTTTCTTTGGAACAAAGTTTTCAGATTCACAGCTACATTTCATTACTTGAACTCACATCAATTTACCTTTCATGTGTTTAACAGATGGGGCTTCTTTGCTGCTCACCTTCTGTTTGGCATCAGCCCTGTTACCAGTCTCCATTGGGTGGCAGCCACCTGTGGCTGTGCTGTGGGACTGAGCTGAGAGAAGGAGGGATCTCACATGGACATCTCTGGGCACCTTTGATTCAAACATTAGGGCACTGGGAAGAGAAAGACACTGCTTTCATGTTTTTAGTGGGTGAAAGGTAAAAAAGTTTCTTAGAGTCCCTAAGATTGAGGTGGGTGGTGGTGAGTAGCATGGGGGGCTCTGCTCTGCCTGGAATGGGTCTAGCATTTCTGTGTTGTGTCATGAAAAATGGGGGTAATTGCAATCACTATGACTTTCCCAAACTACCTGTAGCCCTCAGGGATAGCACGCAAGTACTACATATACCTATATACGTTTAGTTAAGTGTGTAAGGAAGAGGCTTGTATATAGTATATGACCATGTGTTTGCTGATGCCACAGCAACTTTTGAACCATTGGGCAATTTCATCAGAAATACAAATCTCCTGCAAGATTTCCAAAACCAGCTGGGGAGATAGAGGGACCATGTTAGTGCCACCATGTCAGGAAAAGCCTGAGCTCGACCTTTATTATGCATCCATGAATCCAACCACATGCTAAGCACCTCTAGGAAAGCAGCATTCATTTTGCTCACACAGCTAATTGCTTCATTGATACTCATTTCTGGTGGCCACATTATGCAGTATCCAGCTCTTCTCTTCTCTTCTCATCAAAGACTACAGTTTCATGCTGTTCTTTTCTGGCATTGTTTCTGCTCTCACCTGGCTTCCTTGCTGATCACTTTCCCTTCCCAGCTTTTCCGCTGCTCTGCTCCCTACAAAGAGCCTTGGGCTCCTCTGCCAATTGTCTTCTCACTTTCCAGGCAGTCACCTCTTCTCCTTCACACTTTGCTAGCAGTGTGATATCTAGGCCCCCTCTCTCATTACTCACTCAGAACATCCTCTCTCAACTGTTGGTGCTTTACAGCTCGTCCCTCCACCCTGCCATCTGAAATTCCCATCACAACAGAAAACTCAGGAATGAGACAATTAATATGTATTATTTCAATAGGAGCCTTGAAAACAAAAAGCTCTTGCAACAACTTCCTAGTCAGAACCAGAGAGAATGTAGTAAGGCAGAAAAACCTAAGAAACAGCAGCTGTAAAATATATTTTAAAGCCTTTATTCTTTCTTATCACAATGTGGCAAAAGAGACTAAATACAGCTTTCCATTTGTTTAACTAAAAGCTGCCATTCCTCAGTCTCTTTGATGATAATGATACCCACAGTTAAAATCAAACTGCAGCACACACACAGAAAACTTTGAGCTCTGTACCAACTTTGCACAATGTATTATTAATAGCAAGGCTTGTGAACCCAAATGCTCTCAGGTGCTGAGAGCAAGGGGAAGCCTGACTGTGCTGGGCTCGTGGCTGATGCTGATAAATGCAGCACACTGAGGAGGAAAAAGAAAAACCTGCACCTGAGGATTGTTTGTATTACAGTAACCACTGGATCCACTGTGCTGTGCATGGGGAGAGACCAGTCAGGAGTGCAACATCAAGCAAAGAAGTCAGACAGGGGTGGGAAGAAAAAGGTATCAGCCGTCCCATTTTGCTGACATGGAAAGGAAACAAAGTACGGTAAAGGTCTGGTACTAGCCAGAGGGTTACACTGGGGTATGTCTTGGGTCACTTGTCTGGCTCAGAATGACCAAAAGACATTACTGATTCTCCAAATCTGAAGCCATGTAGCTGCAAAACCACCCCTCATTTCAGAGTGCCTGATAATCGTTATTCTAGTGCACCTTTTTACTTCAGCAGATTCTTGCTGCTAAGCCCTAGGTTTGAAGTTCTGAGAAGCACAGCCTGAATTTGCAGAGGAGCCACGTGCTCCTAATGTCCTGTGAAGGTGGCTGAGCACAAGAGTGTTTTCACTGCCCTGCTGTAGAAGCTGGCCAGAAAATTAGCTGCTTCCTGACTGTTGTTGTGCAGTCCCAATTCCCTGGAGAACCATCTGGTGCAGTTATTTGAGGCATGGTCTTCATGGCCACCCTATTGACTGTGAAGAAGCCTTAGCACCATTGATTTCCAGAAGTTATGTTAAAAATCAATAGAGTCTGTGTGCAGGATCCTGAGGAGAGTGGGGTGAGCCCTCTTGGGAAGAAAGGTCTACTGTGCAATGATAAGGAAGCAGCCCCATCTCCAAAAGGAAAGTGTGATGACTGTGATTCCAAACAAAAGGAAGCAGGGCTCCTCCAAGATGATAGATTTCTTGTCTAGGAAGTGGCATAAATGTGAGATCTGACTTGAGATCTGTGCTTATGTCAAAGAGAGGATTATTAAGACAATCTTCAGCCTGATACATCCAGCAGAGATGTCTCCAGCAAGACCATAGTACCACTAAGAACTTTTGAGGAAGAGAAGCATGTACATAAGTTCTGTGCCAAACATGCTTTGAAATGTTCTCAAAAAAAGCAGTGTTTGGCTGTGGAGAAAACACAGCTCAGAGTGGCTTACAGCTTTCAGGTGGGGTCCTCTAGTTCTGTTCTGATCTGTCTTTTATTAGCAGATTACACATGGCTTTTTCTGTTATGAGATTGCTTTTTGAGGTCACTGATATATGCTAGGTGAAGTCAAGTAAAAAGCAATGGTTCCCTCAGGAATCACTGACTTTCTGGGACATCCTCACTGAAGTATTCTGTGTTAAAAACCATCTCCAAACAACAATTCAGCAGCATCAGAAGTTCCTACTTCTGATATTGCACAGGCATAGTTAAATGGCAATCTCTCCCTCAACAGTTTACAACTTAACTAAATGCTAAAGTAATCCACAGACTTGTCATCCATGTTGTATCTGGCTCTTGGTTTTTGTCTGCTTTGTCTCTTCAGACTGTAAACTGTTTGAGGCAAGAACTGTCTCTGAGTCTGTGTTTGGACAGAAGAGAGGTCCTGGTCCTTGCACAGCCAGGTACCATAATAAATATAAGGCGCAATAATTTATTTTAAAATGAACATCAAAGAAAATAAAAGATTAAAAGGGAAAGAAAACCTTTCACAGCTCGAGGCTTTCCCCCATGACAGTGCTCCAGAAGAATGTGCTATCTGCTGGAGGGAGCTAACTGCTAACCCCAGCTGCTGGGAGGGCTGTGCGACTCACCACCACGGAAGTCANAGGGTGAGGTCAAAAGCTAAACCACGATAAGAAAAAGAGAAATCCCTTTAAAATACACACGTGTTTTCTGGCCAGAATCTATCAAGCTAACAGCCAAAGCATGGGTAATGGCATTTTATTTGTAAGAAAAAAGAAATAGCTTCTGTCCTAAGAAAAAAAAAATTTTTTGCCAAGTTTCAGGCAAAGGAGGGGTCTAAGTGATTTGCTGGTTTAAGAATTTGTGTATTTTTGAGGAGGTGTTTTAGTAAGACTGGTGGTGTGGCCCTTCCTAACACTGAGCACACAGCCCTGTAAGTTCTTACTACAGACCATGGCACACCATGGAAGCCGAAGGCAGTGGCAACACTTAAGTTAAAGACATCATGCTGGCTTTGCAAGGTTCAGCCACTTGGGTCACACCCAGCCATCAGTAAAGCTGATGGATGAACCACACCAACTTCAGCAGACTTTAAATGAGGCCCTTGGTTTATGAATCTAACTGGGTAGAAGTCCACAAATGTGTCCCCCTAATGCTGTCTGTGGTGAATTTGCTGTTGGCCCTAACTGGAGTATGGTCTAACTGGAGCTTCTCCAGAATGAAGCTGCCCACGTGCTGCTCAGTGGGTAGGAACCACAGTCAGTGGGCCATTTGGGGTGTTTTTAGCAGGTGAACATACAGAGTCTGGGTCACCTCACACCAGAAGTTTTTTTATTTTTCAAGAGTCTTAACTGCACCCAACACTTACAGTGGGGTAAGACACTCAAGTCCCAGTCAAAGCTCACAGTAGCAAAGCCCATAGAATTTCCAGGGTCTGTTGGAAGAACAGATGGCCTTTACAGCTCCATGGTCTCCTCTTTGCAAGTGAGGAGAGGCTGTGGAAAATCACCACCTTCCTCACAAGCTGGGGGACTAGTGGGTGTGTGGAGAAGGAGCATGTCAAGTGGAGAGGAACCAAGCAGGTTATTTGTGGAGATGGGGTCAGGAGAGATGGCTCCCTGCAGGCTTGGGGTTTTGCTGCAGTGGCTTCTGATGCCCTAAGTAAAAGGACATGCCTGCTGCTACACTACAGCCACTCAGGATCTGTCCTTCCAGCCTGGCTCACTGTGTGTCCCCCTCCCCTACCCCCCATTTTCTCCTCCAGGTCCAGCCACTGTGCCAAACAACAGCACGCAATCATCTTGGGGGGGTTATTTCTTCTTAATATACCCACCCAATGGGATTTCAGTGAACATTAAAGTGGTAGATGAAGCCTTTAATGAAGTTAACCTGCAGAAACCAGGAGAGCATTTGGTTGAAGTACACCTGAAAGCCCTGGATTACACAGCAGCTGCTTCAAAAGAACCCATTGCCTCCTTTCATACCACTGCTGTATTGAGAAATAATACAGCACCTTTATATTCTGCCTAATTTAGTTAGCTTGCTGAGGTCTGAAAGCTTTCATTATTAACTCTGAAGATGCAGGACCTTTCCTCCCCTGTGTCAGTACCACTGCCCCCCCGCACAGTGCTGCACGGAGCCGGCCTCCAGCAGCACCTCTGCACCCCTCCCCTGGCTCAGCACCCCCTGAGCCGGCAGGAATCGCCCTCCCTCTCTCCACTAGTCCCATGATGGATTTTAACTCCACTAGTTTTCTTCATCCTTGTTTCCTGCTGTTTATGCATTTCCCCCGCCTTCTGCACCCCCCCTATTCCCTGGTTCTGTATCTTTGTTTCTTTCACTACCTCCCTTCTCCACTCTTCTTTTACCTCTGCTTTTTTTCCCTCCTTCTTGTCATTTGTCCTTTCCAGGCTGCCTCAGCACTCCCCTCGTTTCCCCGGCAGCAGTGAGAGCTGCGCCCGTACTCTCCCCAGAGCCAGCCACTGGCTCCGGGCCCCGCAGCCGGGCAGGGCTGGCCCAGGACCCATACCTGTGTCAGATACCTGTGTGCAGGAGAGGCAGGGGGAAAAAGCAGCTCCCTGCCACCAGGAAGATAGGCTAGCAGCTGGAAAAATGGGGGGAACATGTTAGAAGGAGGTGAACAATAACAGGGTGAGCGAGCAATAGCAGGGTGAGTGGACAATAATAGGGTTAGTGGGCAATAATAGGGTGGGCAGGAGTGGGGTGGGAGGGCAGTGCTGGGGTGGGCAAGAAGTGAAGGGGCGGGCAAGCACCTGCCTGCTACAGCACCCAAGAGCTGAAGGGGCAGCCTTTGGGCTTGCTCTGCAGCCACTGCTTAGCACATTAGCAGATGTGGTAACCCCCGTGAAAAATTAACAGGCCAGCTTGCTAATTAAGCCACCTCTAGACTGGAAGTTTATGGACTTGAATGCGATGTGCCAAACTGCTTTGTCCAAGTTGGGGTAGTGGCCTGGTTTTTGAGTATGGATAAATTCCCCAGCAAACAGTCTAGCTGAAGGCTAGGGCTAATGGGATGCTAAGGTAATTATTGGCTATTTGTGGCTATAAAATGAGGGCTGACAATCATGCACCTGATGGACTAATAAAAACATTTTATATGATGCACTTAGAGCTTTTTAGCTGAGGATCTCGAAGCACTGTCTGGAGGAGGAAAAATGCAACAAGTCTGCATTTCTGTAAGGAATTGGGAGACAACCCACGCTGTCTGCCCCCATGTCCAGCGCTCTTGCTCCTTGGATACCCTGCCAAAAATGTTTGAGTCCCTGCTCTCCTGCTGACTGACAATACTTATGGTTTTATCTAGGCTGGGTATCATTTTTCCCCTCTCTCATTCCTAACCCTGTTTCAGTCCTGCTGTGTTGTTTTCTCTGGAAGGCTGTCAAGATCTGCATTGGAAATAGTATGTTTTGACATAAAACTGGGGGAGACAACCTGTTTGTCCAACTACTCTGGAGCCCAGAGAAGGTTACAGGAATGCAGGATGCCTTGGTTTTGATTTTATTTTCTTTTAAACCGGGATTGAGAAAGGAAGGAAAGTTTTTCTAAGGAAAAACTTGGGGATTTCCTGTTTTACAGACATCTCCTGATGGTCAGTTCATGGGGAGAGAAGGACTCATTTAGAAAGAGGAAGCTGTGATTGAAAATAAATGAGGCTGCATGATCAATGTTTAAAAAGAGCCGCAATTAGAGGGAGGAGAAGAGCAGAGCTGCAGAGTGCCAGGGAAAACCCTAGGTACACAGGCCCTTGGGTCAGCAGCAGGGGAACTAGGCAGTGTTTGAGGAGGCTTTCTGCTGGAGGGGAGGAGAGATGGGGGAAATTTCACTGCATCACAGCTCTGACTAATGCTTGGGCTGCAAAATCCCTTCAACCAAATTTAATGCAGATGGTACGTTAAATATTACAGTACCATTAAATTACATATTGTCTCATTTTCAGTGAGGTTTTGTGGATGTTTCTGACATACAGACATGGAAAAACGCTGCAGTTCCCGATGGGTTTGGTGAGTGCTTTACTTGTGGGTTTTTAAATACCACAGGAGGACTGAGCAGAGCCCTGAGCCCTTTGGCAGAAGCAGGACTTCCCGGCATGAAGAGCTGATGAGGTCCAGCCTCCCTTGGGGCACGGAGCAGTGCCCACAGCAGCAGCAGCAGCAGCTGCCCTTGGAAACAGGCAGAGGTAAGCTCACGGTACATAGCATCACCTTGTGCTCAGTTCCTTCAAACCTGAGAGAGGGTCGGAGTATTAAACGCTCCCAAAGTAAGTATTTTTGACACAGTTCTACCTGAGCTGGAATAATAGGTACCAGCAGTTCTATTATCATCCCGTCCTGAACACCTGCAGTGGTAGAAACTGCAGTAGCACTGTCTGATTCTTTAGTTGTGCCTTTCCTTTCCTGACAGTGGCATGTCGGGGAGAGGAGACTTGAGATCCGACACTAAACACAAGGCTGGATTTGTGGAGGGCAATTGAAAAGCAGCTGAGAGAAACCTCTGTGGAGCAGCAGGTAACTTCATTTCCCATCCCCATTTGCTTTCCTAGGGTTATCTTCTCTTCATTCAGTAACAGATCAGAGCTGTTATCAGTTCAAGGTTGTGTTTGCACTCTTCTATTGACCTTAACCAGGGAAAACTGAACATAATGGAAGAAAAATTGCCCCCATTCCATATGGTACGTGAGATGGGGCTGTCTCTCATTAGGGCTTGGTAACCTCTTCCTTTTTCCATGCATGTCTTAAGAAAGGAATGATTCATGCTGTGGGTTTATATTACACTCTGATATCTGTGTTATGTTTTGCAAGGGCTATTTATACACACAAAAATCACACTTTGCTAGCTTGATAGTAGTCTAACTATAAGCGAGTAGTAAATAATTGTTGCATAATTCCACATCAAAATACAATAAATAAGACGATAGACACTGTTGCCACTGGCTTTGCATTGACTTCAGCGGGGTTTGGAGCACATTTGAGCCACAGAAGATGCAAAATCAGGTATCAAAACACACAGAAGGAAAAGGGAAGCTACAGCCCTCAGGGTAACGGCTGAAATATCAGATCTATCTGTCAGGCCAAATCTGTTGCTGTCAATGAACTTCCACTGGCCTCAGAGGAACTCTAAGCGTTTGTGTTGTGTCAATGTGCTTAAACAGGTTGGCATCGTGATTTCATTGACGTGAGCTGGTAATGCTACTGGTAACTGATAGACAGCAGAGTACAAAATAATTAGTCTCATCACCCTAAATGAATACCAGTGAAATGTTCTTACTTTCCCTCTCACCCACACAATGATGTATCTCACTTCTGCCACATGCCAGTATCTTTTCACTAATTACCAACTTTAAAAACTGAGATAATATAGCTTTAATCGTTTTGTCTACTGTTTATTTGAAAGTTGGAATCTAAAATCTAGGGACTCATCGACAACAAAAAATGAATTGTTTTTAAACAGCTTTTTGGTGCGGGGGTTTTAGGGTTCGTTTCACTTGCTTTGAAATTTCACCCCTCAAAGAGGGTGGAGGTGTGCATTAGCCCCAGTTTGCTAGATACCAGCTTTTAAGCCTGTTGTGATCTGTGGAGATAAGGAGCAAGGAAACGCACGGTCCCAGCAGTTCCAGCTCGGGTAGAGACTCCCCACCCTCACAGGGCAAAGGCGAACAAACTTTACAAGCGCTGCTAGGATGACTACGTGAACGCTACTCTCGGTTTGTGTTTTTAAAGAGCGTTTGGGAGAAAACGGGTTTGGAGAGTGGAAGCCAACTGTGGTGCAGTCCCGGAGGGGGTGTGCATTTCTCCCTTGCGGCAGCCTTTGCACCGCAACGCGAGTGCCAGGAGCGAGGCAGAGCGTGCTCCCCGCTGCCGCTCTCCGCTCTGGCAGGCGGCTCTGGTCGAGGCTCGGCGCTTCTGGGTCTCGGCCGCCAGCGGCGGAAGCCCACGAGCAGGGACAATCCTTGTCCTGATGCTCCCCCATCCGACAATTTCTGGGTGTCTCCCTTCGCACAGCCGACTCTTTTGCCGTTATTTCCATCGGGTTTGGTTCCTGCCTGCGCTGCGGAGCCGTCAGCGCCCGGGCGGGGGCCGGCGGGCACCCGCGGCACGGCA
>WEIU01023806.1:222-73284 GCA_013389925.1 Aegithalos caudatus | reverse complement strand
CCCCGTCCGCCCAACTTTCGGGTTCCCGGGCGCTGTCCCGGTCTCACGCATAGATGCTTTGCGTGGTAATAAATTTAGGCAATGCATGAGCGATCGGCCGCGCCACGCAGCTTTCGCAGCACGGGTTTTGGAGGGGCTCATGCGTGCGGCGGGGCGGGGATGGCGCACCCGCGGCAAGGAGCGCAGCGGGTGCAGCCGCGCGGCTCCCAGCGCCCGGCGTGAAGGGGCGAGGGGATGGAGCCGCATTGGAAAGTTGTGTGCTGGTTTTTTGGGGAGCTGCGGGCAAGGGAGGGGAAGCGGTAGGGACCAGCCACGTGTCGGACACCCGCATCCGAATGTCCGCGGCCCCGCGCCAGTTGCAACCTCTGGAAACTTTAGGTGAGAAATGAAAATCATAGGCGGGAGCAGGCAGCCGGGGCTGTGCAGGGCTGGGAGCGGGCGAGCCTTAGCGGCGGCGGCGGCACCCTCAAGAAACGCTGCCCGCGGTACGTGCGGGACCGGCACGCACTTTGCAAACGCTGGGCTGTCCCGGGACAAGGCGAGTTCATGGCAAGTGTTGGGACGCGAGCGTGTTTTTCTGTTCCTCGCTGACGAGTTAGGCTGGACTGTCAGGAGGTGCTGGGATGAAACCCGTCTTTGCATTGCTTCGGCATGGGGACGGGAGTGGGGCAGGCTGAGGCTGGGCCCTGTGCTCCCCGGCCACTGGCTTTGACTCTCGCTAGTGGAGGCAACAGGGTCCCGATCTGGAATAGTCTCTAGAGGGAAAAAAAAAAATATGCCGTCCAGTGCTCTCTCGGGGCTCCTTCTGCGCTCAGGAGCTGCCTGGCAGGACAGTAATGCCAAGCCAGCAGCTGCTGAGCTGTGGGTTTGCCTTCTTAGTCGGGGCCTCGGGACATGGCTGAGGGCCCTGAGCTGCGGTCTGACCCGAGCAGCGTTAGATGATGGCAGAGTGCATTCTGCCTTCTCCTGCCCCGGAGCTGAGTGGCAACCCAGCTTCCCCTTGAAAACGGGAAGTGAGAGAATATCTGCTGCCTGAGAAAATCCCTCTCTGTTGCAATGCGAAGCGCAGACGTTGCTGATAAACATTCAGCTGCCGGTTGGCATCACCTCCTTCCTTACGGTTATAAAGGAAAGAAAAAAAAAATCCCATCTTTTGTTCAAGCAGGAAAAAGAATAGGCACTTGATGGGATGAAGAGAAAGGCAGTGTCCTGGGAGGCCCTTGCTGAGTGCAACAGTCTTTTCAGATGATCCCTGTTGCAGAAGCAGTGTCTTGTCTCCAGGAGCAGGTTTTGTGGTGTGGCAGATCGGGCTGTAACCTGAGGTTGGCTCGTGAGGGTGTGTGTTGGCCAGCCTGGTTGTGAGCCCTGTGGCCGCTGAGCCCGAGTGTGCCCGTCCATGCGTTCACCTCCTTCTATCTTGGAGTGAGTTCGGCAATCAGGACTGTTAACTAGGAAGAGGTTTGTGAGCAAACCGTGTCCCAGACCATTCAGGCGCTGTAAGCAGTGTTTATTTGAACGCGGGGTTTTCCCGGCTAAGCAGAGCATCACATGGTGTTGGAACCATCAAGGAAGTTGTCTCTCTGTGGCCGACACCAGCGGTGGTTTGCCGAGATGATGATGTGTGGCTGCAAATCCGGTCAAATGACTTTATTGCCAGCACAGTGAGCAAAGGTACGGGGTAATGGTATGCAAACCTCAATCAGGCTACACTCAGCTCCAGTAAATTAGCCAGCCTAGTAGGGAAACATGCCAGAGGTAGATGGATTTATGTTTCAGTCTGGTGTATCTGAAAGCCTTCCCCCATTATGGAAGTCCCTCTTTAGGTTCCCTAAGGGAGGTTAGTAGAGAGGGGAGACGTTTTTAATAGACAATAATATGATAATCCACATGGAAAAAAACCTCATGCAATATTTCTACAGTAAGAGATAAACAGTGCAGCTGCCAATTTGTATGTAGCCAAGCATACCCTGAGATAACCATGGAGGAAAGTGGGTGGGAGACCTGTGAAGATAAATCTGAAGGTTGGATGGCTGTGTGTTTTTCATTTTCCCGTAAAAAGCAATGAAGTAAGAAAGTAACATATTTGAGTGACCCCAGTACTGAGCCGTTCAGATGATGTTTATGCAGCTCTGAGCAAAGCTCACTCTGAAGCCTTCTGAATAGTTTACTTTAAAGCTATTATTTTTAGTAGTGACTTAGGAGATGTAGCAAGGTGGGGAGAGGGACCAAAACAAATTGCTGCCAAGCAAGCACACGGCCACACATACAAACATGCACACACCCACACAAGCACTGAGTGTAGTGCCTTATGCCTGTGTGCTGTTAACTCAGCTCTCACTGGAAACAAAAGCTTTTTTAGACTAGGAACCAGATAGTTGTCAGAGCATCACTGAAAGCCACTGATACAAGCTCGGTGGGGGGCTCTGACCGAGGTTAGGATGCCGTATTTTGTTTTCCTACTTTTACTGCTACAGAAAATCCTGGTGTGTGGTGTCTGGAGCGACAGGCATGCATATTGGTCCCAGAGGGCTCTATGGAGGTGCTTCCCATCTCTCTGCCTTGCTCCTTCTGCACCCCCCCCCCCCGCCCCCCCCATCCTCCTTCCCAGTATTTTCTCTGTGTTTGGTACCTTGTGTGTGGCTTTAGAAGGTTAAAATGAGCAAGTACCCCACTTTTCTGGGCTGAAGAAGGCAGTGCTTCCTGTCCCAGTAGGCGGGTGGGTTGGTTTCCTAGCAGAAACCCCCAGTGCTGCCAGGCACCAGGACATGATGGCCTTGTACTGCAGATAGCTGAGAGGAAAAAGCTTCCTTCATGGGGTTTAGGAAGCTGTCAGGTTCAGATAAGGCTGGGATCCTATCCTGTGGGACCCCCAGTTGTATTAATAAGGAAAAATTAATTTTTAAGCACTGGGATTGCTGCCAAATTATATGACCTCTGACAGACCAGCTGTGCTAGGAAAATAAATTGTCTGCATCTGAGACCCGTGATCCTATCTGAAATCGAAATAGAAGAAAAGTTGTCATCTAGCCACGGTGGTGGGGGCAGATTTCAGCAGCCTGAGAGCAAACTGGAAGCTGTTAAAACTTGTTCTCCATTGTGTAGTGAAGTCACCACCACCGTGCCCCCCTGGGGTCTTGGGAATACAGTTGTCTAATCCGGGAAGTGTGGAGAGTTCATGTGCCTGCACACACCCAAGCTGGGGCTGATGGTGTCAGCATGGGGTGGGGGCAGAAGTGGAGTGTGAACGTTTCCAGCTTCATCCTCACTCTGTAACAGCCCTTTGACACATTTCTAATTATAATACACACTCACAGACAAAGAGGTAGCTGGGCTATTTTCGAAATCCCTGTCTACACCCTGGTGGAAACCGCAATACTAGCAACAACATAAATCAGGGCTGTTGCTAACAGTGTTGCACACGGCTTAGCGCTACAGTAGCATGGGTTTAATCACATTCAGAATCAAAGGGTCAGCCTGCTCCCTGCCTGAGCCAAAGCACAATCTCGGAAGGCCAGTTCCTGAGCCAGGCTCGATGCCTGTGCAGTGAAAAGACACAAACACAGACATGGAGGAGAGGTTTGTCAGCACGAGGTCAGCAGGCACGGGGCCAAACACTCGAAATCACAACTTGGATCTGTAACCCTTTCCATGTGCAAGCGGTGCCCGTGAACCAGGGAGGACAGCCAGAGTGATGCTGGGAGGCTGGGGCTCCAGCTACAGCCTTGGCAACGTGACCTCTTCCCAAGCAGTTTGGGAAAAGGGGTACAAGCAACAGGTTGGCATGCAAAATAGCCTGAAGTATAACTTGCTGGGCTGGATAGCTGTAAGGACTTTGTCTGACTGCTTCCTCCCCTCTCTTCATACTTGATGAGTCAAAGAAAATGGGTTCCAGAGATAAAGTATTGGGCTCCAGGTCTTTGAAACCTGCTCTCATTTCTTCCTGTGCGTTTGAGACAAAAGCAAGACATCTGCCCAGCTGTTCTGGTGGGTCATCTGTACCTGTGAAGTGCTGTCTGCGTAGGGCTTGAATGTTTGCCCTTTTCTATGCCCCTTCTAAGAAGATGGTGAAGCCAAAAGGATGCTGTCCTTTTATTCTGCTTACATTTTATTGAAAGGCTCCTTTGAACCCCCCTTTTTAAAAGGGATGCATGCAGAAAGAGGAAAACCCCTTGCTCTTGTAGACACACACACACACACTTACAAACTCCCTGGTTGCTAATCTCTCTTCATAGGCACACAGATCTTTACCTTTTCTCTTACACACAGAGCCACACCAGTCATGGGGGGCTGCCTTGCTGCTGCCACACATGCGCACTTCTGCATCCATCCCTTCCCTGTGCCATCCCTCACAAACACAGAGCCTCTTGACAACTTTCACCCTCCTGCACACCCCAAGCTCACTGCTTCTTTCCTCTCTTTCTGTTTGAATATGTGCTCAGCAGGTAACAATGTGTTTAAGACAATCACCAGAATGTGCAATAACTTTGACAGCATGCTCAAATCCAGCTGCTGCTGCTGAGCCTCACCACTAGCACCAAAGTCTGAAGCCCCTACTGCTTGGCAGCGAGCATGGGGGGACCTACAGCAGGGCTCTCTCTGAGTGGCTTGGGAGGGCTGCTTCCCACCCGTGGGGCTCTCTGCAGCCAAGGCACTGCTTTGTGCTCTGAGGCTCCAGCAGGGCCCCTGGGAGGGAGGGCCAAGCCAGGGGTGTTGTGAGATTGAGAGGCTCTGCCAGCTGCTGTGGGAAGAGACAGGGGTAAACTGCCACGGCCTGATGGGAAAAACAGGATTCAGTTTCAGAATGGACCCTGACAGATGAGTTCAAAAGGTGTGAGGAAGCTGGGAGGGTGTGCGGGGAGATGAGAGATGAGATAAGTTTTTTTTTTCTTGTTGGAATTTTTGTAATAATAATACTAATTAGTATTTCAGAGACATTGAACACCTTTCATCAAGCCTGAAGCTCTTTAGAGAGTAATCCTAGGGGAATCTTTTTTCCATGTGTACAACTAGAAATGTCTCTTGTCTCCATGGCCCTTGAATGAGTTTGTTATTGACAGCATTAATTGGGGGTGGCTCAGCAAATTTTCACCATCATATTTTTTCCTCATGTAGCCTATAGTTAGGGTGGCAGGCTGCCATGCAGGAAGGTTCCTCAAATCTGTTTCCCTGACTGCAGTACTGGGGAGTTTCACTCAGAAACTGCCTGACCTGCAGCTTGAGGCTCTCCTATACCTGCCATCTATTCCTGGGAGATGGCAGTGTGTTTCCTTGAGATTTCAAGCCCTTGGGAGCCTAACAGAGAGGCAGGCATGATTTCTGCAGGTTCAAAATGCAGTTATGTGCCTCCCTTGCATGTGTGCGCACACACTCGCACGCTCTCTGGGATGATTACTGGAGCAGCCAGGAGTTGTAGTTCCAGACCCACAGATTACATTTGCAGGCAAGCTGAGAGAATTGTGTATACACATATCTATAGAACAACTAACACTATTAAGTTGGTTACCCTATTGGAATTGCATTTGCCTCTGATATAAGATGACAAATAATAGTTAGTGAAGGTGGATAAGTAGGATATAAAATCTCATCAAAGATATAAGAGAGGGGTTGGACAGGATGGACATTTAAAGGTCAAGGTTGTCACTGGCTCAAGTAGTACAAAGCAATATCAGCCCCCGAAAGGCAGCTATCCAGAACCTCAGGGGTAGAAATCAGCTGAACTCCAATGATTTCAAAGCAAATTACCTGGATTTGCATGCAGGATTTGGCCCTCTCATTTTCTATGGTGAAGCTTGAGTAAGTCTCTATTTCAAGGTTTTTGCTTAATTCCTTTGTGGATTAACATGGGGAAAAAAGTGCAGGTATCAGAACTCTCCAAATCTCCTTCTCTCTCTTCCTCCCTCTAACAGTCCCTTCTTATTTAAAAATAATTTGAAATGATCTCTTTTTGCAAAGGCTCACAGCTGAAATGTTCCGTTTGCTGAGCTTTCCGGTGTTCCCCTTTCACTGCTGTCCAGTGCTATAAAATGAATATATTGCATCCCTTCCCAGTTGCCTTAGGAAGCAGTCAAATGGCTGCATTCCTCAGCTGATGGATTGGCGCGCTCCTTTCTTGCTTAAGCCCAGACAGTGTTTTATGAGGTTGTCTCATGACAGACTTGAGACACTTTGAATTGAACAAAATCCTAGTTCAAATCACAAAAGCAGTCTTTAAATTCTCCTTCGCCGTGTCTCTACTTCTAAATGAAATTTTGGTTAAACTGGTAAAAGTCCTCAATGAAATGTTCAGGGTATTCTCCCTGACTGTGTGAATCTCAAGATGTGGATGTGGGTAGTGCTCCGGAATGAAATGTGCATGTAAGAGCCTTGTGTTGTTTGGGTGTGTTTGTCCATTAATTTGTCCAGGAAGCCTTTGAAGCTTTATCTTGCAATCCAAAGCAAACACACTTCTGCTAAAATGATCTATGCTACTGAGGATAAAACATCTAATCTTGTTAGCTTCCTCTGCACTGTGTCTCTCTCTTTGGCCAATGGTTAAACTGTATGATTTAAGTCCAAGAGTTCACATTTGTGTTCCTGCCTCCTGTCGAAGTTTGTGCCGAGTGGTTTGGGGTGAGAGCTCCTGCCACATCAGCTGTGCCCAGCCAGGGTCAGAGCCTGGCAAATGAGGCAGGAAGAGTGTTAATGGTAATGAATCCTTGGCAGAAGAGTTCTGTTTGTCTCTTCCATACCACGGTTTGGCAAAGTGCTTGGACATGCATGGACCTTGAAAAACTCTGATCTTTGATGAGCTGTGTGACTAACAGAACTGAAACATGGGTTTCCTGCACAAGGGCTTGAGCCAAGTTCAGCAGCCCTGAGAGAAGTGGGTCATGTATGCCAGCACCTGTGTTTTGCTGTGCTATCAGAGGGTTGGCAGTGCAAGTCTCAGCCCAGTGCTGATTCCTGGGACATGGAAGTCTTCTGCAGTGGTTGAATGAGAGTGTGAAGCTGGGCTGGAGGGCCTTATGCCAGGAAGAGAAGTGACAAGGCCATGCAGTGCATCTTCCTGCTCTGAAATGCCCACATCTCTCTCCCTTGTTCCTTTGCTGTCCTCAAAGGTTGCTCTTTTCAAGCAGCACATACAGTGATGCTGCTGCTGCTTCTAAGGCATCCAGAGCACCCTAATTTTTGTGTGCAGCCCTGAATAATATCTGAAAAGTAAACTGAGCTCAACAGATCAAAACACATGGTAGTTTTGTGCTGGTCACTACAAGCTCTGAGAGGCTGTAGTACATATGTTTATTGTGAAACTAGCCTCTCTAGTGATGATTATTTTTGTTACAGGCAGAGTTGGCTTTAGTTTCTGTGTGGAAGGTCCAACAATAACAGTGAGCCCTGCTCTCCTGGGGTGAGGGAAATCCAAAGGGGTTTAATTGGCAGGAAATTCAAGTAGGAGAATGCCCTGCTCCCGGCCTAAGGTTTCAGCATGCAACTGATGAGCTGTAGAGCTGAAAAACCCCAAGTGTGGGTGAAGGTTCCTGGGGCCTGGCTGTTGTTTTTGGGTCCTCTGAATGATGACTGCTTGTTGTGGCCTGGGGGAGGCAGGAGGAGACTTGTCAGCCTGGGTGTCTCCAGCAGGTCAGGGCAGAGAAAGAGGTGTCTGCCTCTTGTAAAGGGTGAGGAGTTCAGCTGCTGATACCCATCTCCATGGAAAACTTTGGAATTGTGCAGGATTTTGCACCTCATGACCTTTTACAGGTCTTCTTTTCCCATCCCTGTAGCTTGGTTGTCAGCCTCTGGTGTAGTTCCCCTGTTGGGGTGGCCCTACATGGAGGAGGTTGCAGGGATAATTTACGTTTTGGTGAGAATTAATGAAAAGGGGGGTCTGCAGATTTCCCAACCTGACCATAGTCTACTCCAACACTGCCAGGGAGGATTGACCTCCCTAGCCTCCCTTGAGGAGCCCTGCTGCTCTCCTGTGGCCTTATTGTTGGCACAGCACTCCACTGGCCCCTCTACCATGTGGACTGGCAGGGGCCCCAGCAGTTTGCTTTCAACGCCTGCATTTTGCTTACTGAGCAACGGGATGTCCCAAGCACCTGGCAGACTTGGCTTGTACTTCAGAATTTAATTTTAATTTTATTAAGTGAATTCAGGGCTGGCAAAAGCTGCTGAAGCCCATTAGCTATGGAACACGTCTTGCTTCCAATGCATACAGACTGAGCAGTAGCCATGCCACTAACCTTTTCTCTTTTTTTTTTTTTTTTTTTTTTTTTTTTTTTTTATTTTGCATGGATGCAATGCATCAATTTGTAAGAATCCATTTACACAGAAGCTTGAGCCTCTACTGTATACAAAGCAGGCCATATTTTATACAGAAAGACAGTGGTTGGCATGACTCCTGAGTCAAACCCTTTGCCCATCAGTGGGCATGGTGATAGATTTTTTTTGTTCTCATTGCAGGTACCTAGTGATAGATACCTGTTAGTCAAAAGAGAAAAAGCCCAACAGAACAATTACAAAATTATTAAAGTAATTTTGCCTCTTCAGATAACTCTAAGAAGTCTCAAGTTCCTGGTATGCCATTTCCCACTATGTGGGCAAGGCAGCACTGTACTGAAATAGCCCCATTAATTTCTGCAAACCTTCTTGGGCAGGAATGAATGAAAGGACAAAATACGTTCCTCTTAGAGACACAGATAAGCTTTCCTGCAGGTGGGATACTTTCATTGCTCCAGAAAGATGGTGATATTTTCCTGGTGATATCTGAACACCCAAGGAATGTGGCTGGTGCTCTTGTTTACTTGGGGAGTTCACCTGCTTGTCCTGTTTTGCTGGAGAGACCTCAGCTGCAGAGAGCTGGGCTCCAGCCCCTCTCACTCAGGCTGTCCTCACTGGCACCAACAGTCTAACCTGGCACCAAGCTGACCTGAAATTAGGATCAAGCCTAGGGTTTTCCTTAGCTCAATCCCACTGAACTATGATGGCCTTGCAGGGCAAGGGGGAAGCTTCAAGGTCGGGGTAGAACTGAGTTTCTGCTCCTGAGTTCATTTGCTGGGGAAGAGCTGGAGCAAGCTGGAGGCTGACACCTTTGTTCACGTGATGGTTCCCCTCCAACTGGTTGGGTTGCAAGGGCTCACAGGGTGCTCACGGTACCCGGCATGAGTAAGGGGCTAGCAGCTTCTGAGTGGTGGGTGATGTTGGTGGTATCAGCCTAGCGGGTAGCATGTGTGTGAAAGCTGGAGAGACGGGAGGGAATCACGAGGTGTGGAAGGATTGACTGTATTTTCATTGTTTCGAGACTTTGCCCTTTCCAAGAAAAATAATCTGCAGCTTGAGTATTTTTCTTTGCTGGAGGGGGTGGACATGTGTGCAAACGAGGTGTGAATTTTTATGAGAAGGTGTGAAAGTGCGTACATGAGTGAAGTGCGAATTACACGTCTATTTGTACATTGATGTCAACAAGTCCATGAATTTCTTCTTTCCACGTGAATAGCTCTTTCTCTCCCTCCCTCCAAACCCACATAAACACATGTGTGGGCAAATATGCCTTCCTGAGAGAAGATATTTGTGCAAGAATGTAGGTTTGTAAATGTTTGTGTGTTGAGCAATCTCTCCTGTGGAACAAAACCAGATGTTTTTTGGTATTCTCAGCTCTTCATGGCAGTGCTGCATTTTTTCCCCTCGTATTTTTCAGGATACTTACAGGATTATTTTAAGAAAAAGGGAAGGCTGCAGATCTGCTTTTGGGTGTGTGCGAAGAAAGTTATTTTGAAGAAAGAATGTGTTAAAGGGCATGAAGAACATGGGGGAAACTGAGTGTTGTTTTGTGGCAAAGGAAGCCTCATGAAGGGCCCTCCTGTTGTTTTTGCACAGGACACGTGCATTTTCTGCAGGCAGCGTGCAGGCAGCAGGTTGTTTATTCAAAGTGCTTTCTTTCCAGGAAGCATTACTGCTGAGGGGTCCTGCCTGACTCCTGCTGCTCTCCTTGGCTCTGGCAAGAGGGCAGTTTGAAAACAGGCTGGGATGTCCCTACTGAGAGCTGGTGGACTTGTGACAGCCTGGCAGGGGACACCCCTGGGACCTGGCAAACCCTATGGCAGAGGAACAGAGCCAGACCCACAGCATGGGGCTGAGGACACACAATCTGCACTGCTTTGCTTCTCCTGGGTGGTCCTGGGGCTTTGCAGTGAGTGCTGCTGTGGAAGGAGAGGAACATCCCCCAGCACCAAGGCAGTGGGGAACACTGTGGAGCACACTCATGGAGCTGCTGGGATATGTGGTTACCCTCCTATATCAAGGGTGATGCTTCTCTGTGCCTTGGCTCCCTTGGGGATGTGGGATGTGCTGCAGCCTCCATCTCGGGGCATGCACACATGGGCCTTGGAAAAACCCACTCACACCCTCCTGCATGTCCAGGGTCCTCCAGGGCTGTAGGGATAACCTGACAGTGGGAACATCCCATGAGGGTTTGCATCCCACATTGTGCCCCACTGCTTATTGTCAGGGAGGAGGACTTTCCACAGTGTGGGACCAGGGTCACCCTGTATCCCAGCCCTATGGAGGATTTTGTTGGGTTTTGCCCATTTTGGTGGGTTTTGTGTGTTTTGCTGGATATGAAGAGGCAATGCTGTCTTCTGGGGGCAGCAGTTGCAGCCTGTGGGCCTGGGTGCTGATAAAAGGAGGTGGCAGGGGAGTAGGGGAAGCAGACACACAATGGGGGCCCCATGGAGAAAGGACTTTGGGATTTGTAATGCATTATCAAGTGACCCCATGATGCAGATTTTCCTCCCAGCAAGTAATGCAATAATAAATTTGATTTGCAGCATTCATGAGATTAAATGTTTTTTTGATTATGAAATCACCCTCTAGGGCCTGTTCTAGTCCAAAGCTGAGAGAGCTTCCTCTGCTTACCACGCAGCCATTGCCAGCCATTTGTGGGCTAGTCCCACAAAACCACCACTGCTGATTATCTGTGTCTGCAGCTCCAGTGGATGGGTTAGCTTGCAAGTCTGCTGAGATGTATTTGCTAGGGCAGGCAGGTTGGGGAGGGAGAGCATGGCAAACAGAGAGGGATTTTCACGGGGCTGCAGGCAGGGGCCAGGAAGGACAGCTGCTGTCCTTAGCTCTGTCACACAGTGTGGGTGAGCCTGGGCTCACCAGCATCCATGACGTGCCTCAGTTTCCTTCTCTGGAAACAGCACAGCTTTCTGCCCTCCTGCAGCTGGACTGAATTTGTAGTGTCCAAATTCTGGTGTCTCCTGAGGCAGCTGTGGGAGACTGACACAGAGCAGCTTGCAAAGGAGGCAAAAGAAGGGATAAAATGAGGCGGCTCCAGATGATCTGATATCAATCTGTCTCTTACTTTATGGCTCTGTAATTGCCTTGGCAAGAGCATTCATTTCTCTTTTCTGGTCTGTGTGAAATGTGGTATGTAAGTGTGGCAGGAGGTGGAGGGGAAAGGAGTATGTTTGTTCTGCAGAATAATTCTCCTTGCCCAGAGATTAATATCAGTATGAGAGCACCACAGGGATGTCAATGGCCTGGAGAATGGTGTTTATCAGACCACCCCTATCAGTGGCCCAGGGAGACCTGCAGTGCACACCTGATGCCCAGAACGTGTCCCCATGCCTTGTTCCCTTCTGTGTCTCTGCAGCTCAGCCGTGCGGGGGGCGCCTGAACTCCAAGGATGCCGGGTACATCACCTCGCCGGGGTACCCCAATGACTACCCCTCCCACCAGAACTGTGAATGGGTCATCTACGCCCCTGAGCCCAACCAGAAGATTATCCTCAACTTCAACCCTCACTTCGAAATTGAAAAACATGACTGCAAGTAAGAGCCTTCCTCTTCCTCTCTAGTACATGGTTACCTCCTTCCTGCTTTTGCCTAGTGGCATATGTCTTGTACTTCCTTCCCCTTGAAATCAGGCACCACCTTGAGCCCCCACAGTGCTGCATCTCCTTGCCTTTAAGGAGCGAGTGTTGCCTGTGAGGTTTTAAGATGCTGCTTTGGACACATAGGATGAGCCAACTCTGAGCAGTGAACCTGTAATTCTTTACTTGGCCTGATAAACCACCTGAAAGCAAGACCCAACTGGCTGTCAGCCTGAGCTTGACTTTGGTTAAAAGGCCACTTGTTTTTCTGTGTCAAGGTAGCCCCACTGTTCTTTTAAACCATGCTGGGAGAGCAGAGCAATTTCCTGATGTGTAACAAGGCAGAGAGCCCTGTGGCTGCAGACACAGATTTGGGCCATGTGAGGCTGGAGGCATGGTGGTCTGAGCTGTTTGGGCTGGATCTGACTTCCCATAGTACTTTTTCTGCTGTGTTTGATAAACTGGGGGGAAGGGTGGTTTTGTTTGCTTTTTTTCCCCTTTTTCTTCTAAGACAGGATCCAGAAACTAGATGTCTGGGAAAAACAATTAACAACTAGTGAAGAATAATTAATGGCATCAAAGGGCACCATAAAAGGCTGAGTTAATAACATGGTCTCAGCAGACATATAAAGCTGTGGGTTTCATCTGGAATCCACAGCCAGCTACAGGGATGCCTGAGTGTGAAGGAGCTTGGGGTCTCCTAAAACAGGCCTGACATAGCAGTCCTGCTAGATACACTGGTCCTGTTGATTAAAAGGGGGTTGCATATGGAGAGGAAAATTCTGTTTGGTTGAAGGAACAAGGGAAGCATTTATGGGGCTGCAGAATCAGTCCTGCAGAGAACAAAGAATTCTGCATGGGTTTGATGTACTGAAGGTTATGAAGTGCAGAGCTGGATCCTCAGCTATCACAAATCAGCATAGCTCCTCTAACTCTAATGAAGGTGTGCTGATTGATGTCATTGGGGATCTTGTCACCCCCTACAGATAAAGCCTGGGATAATAAGGCTTTGAACACCATGAACTCTCCCTGAAGTCTCTGTGTGTGCAAGGTGTTTAGTGCTTTGCAGGATCAGGCCTGTGTATAAAGAAAGGAGAAGGTACAGAAAGGCTTAATGTGGGCATAGATGAACACAACAAGGCCTTGCAGTGGATGTGAGAATGATAGTTGCTATCAGGTTTTATTGTTGCTTGCATAGGCTGAACTGCACAGCCTCCTCATAGCTAATGCAGTTGCCCCATATTCACAGTAATAAAAGCTGTATAGGCCCATATTTGCAGTCTGAAGGGTATGCCATATGTGCTGGCCAGGACAGTGTTGTGTGCAGGGCAGGGATCAAACTGGGCAGGAGGGACTCCAGCTTCTGTCTTTTCAAGGTCTCAGGCAAGCAAAAGCAGGTTGGCCCGAGAGCCAGAAATCCCCATGGCACCAGAGTTTTCCTCCACCTGTAGGAAGATGTCAGTTTTAGCTCTGAGCATCCTGTGCAACTTTTGCCATGTTTTGCTGCTTGGGACACAGCACTGTCTGGTCCCAAGCTGCAGGTGGTGTGTGCAGTAGGACTGCCTGAGCACTGAGGGGGTTGGTTATCCCTTTGCTGCTTTCTCCTTTACTGTGGCAATCTTCTGAGTGGCTGCTGCATGGTCTCAGCATTTCCCTTTCTGCATGTACATGCACAAGGGAGCCTTTATTAAAGTCAAACACGATTTATCTACTGTGCAATTGAGCTTCTGCTGGCCACAGCTGTGAGCTGAGAGCCAAGCTGACTTAGGGTGCCTGCTCCCTCAAGCCAGCACTGAATAGGAGTGGGTTTGAAAGAGTTTCATGGGCAGTGCTTGATAGGAAGCATAACAAAACAATGGAAAAAGTGCGTGATAAACATGGCCTGAAAGAAATGGATAGGAGTGAGATTTTTTTTAAGTGACCAACCAGAAGGAGGCAAATATGGACACTGTAAAGCTTGAGCATTAATACCTACATTACATTGCAATACATTTATAATAGGTGGCCATCTAGTGATAAATCTCATCTGAGTGTCAGGGTTTTTTATGAAGAAACAGAGACCTCATTGTATCTGCAGGTGTGAACCTTAACAGGAACAGGAGATCAGCATCAAAGACATAGTCTCAGGGCAGAGCCCTCCTTTTGACATCTCATCATTAATATAGAGCACGTTCACATCAAGGTGACAGGCAGATGGACTCCATGGAGGCACTCGATCTCTGGGCAGACAAGGTCCCCTGCTCTGCTGTTGCTACCTGGCAGCTATTGGAGCAACAGTGGGGCCAGTCTGTGCTTCCAGCTGCCAGAGATAAACACCATAACCTCTTCCTCTGTTGCTTCTTCTTTCAACATTTCATTTTACCTTATTAGGCTAAAGTTTCTCCCTCATAAAGCATAACATTTACATTCCTAAAACCCATTCGAAAGCCTACAAAAATGTCTCCAAAAGTCTTTTTAGTTTTACTGTGTCCCTTCTGGACTTCCTTGTATCTGCTTTAGATTTCCCTTTGGGACAGGAGACTGTGCTTTCTCCTGTGTTTTGTACGGTGCTGGCACCCTGGGGACCTCTGAGGAAAGGTCAGTGATTTCCCCTCAGCCAGCAGCTGGCCAGAAGGGGCCCACAAACCTGGGGTTGCCTAGATGCCAGAGCAAGAGCTGGCTGCAAAGAACAGCTTTGGCAGCTTGGAGGGTGGAAGCATCAGCCAGGGATGGACACCCAAGGTGGAAGCCAGGGGTGGCTGCTCAGTGCTGCTTGTTGCTGTTGTTTTCTGCAGGCACATCTGGGCTTTTATTTTTCAGCTATGTCCAGCTGCATTAAAAAGTAACCACTCTCACCACCATCATGAAAGGTGTAATTTGGTGTAATTGAAGCTCCAGAACCTCTCTCTCTGAGTGCTGTATCTGTGCTCTGAGGAACTGTCTTGCTGTGGGAGCACGTAGGTTAATAAAATTGGCCTCCTCCAGCTGTTGTGGCTGTTGTGCACCAGCAGGGATCCCTGTGGCAGGGAGGGTGGACATGCTGTGACAGGGAGTATGGCCCTGGGGCATTGTCCATGCTGTCCTGCAGCTGTGGGGCTACAGCAGTAATGACAGAGCCAAAAGGGAATTTTGATGCTTTGATAAAAGATCTGCCGAACTATTTGGAAATGTTTGTGCTCGTGCCTGGCTGTTTGTTCCCCTCTGTGCTGAGAGTGCAGCTGTAGCTCAGGTACTGCACCCCACATCATTGGTATCTGTTCAGTGAGCAGGGAAGTGGCATCCAGTGGAAAAGAGCAGGCTGCTGCTGCAGTGAAATGTTTCCACTTCTGTGTGCTATGGGGGTTGCTGGGCAGTTTTGTGCATGCCAGGGTTTATTTGGGATCCCAAGAGTTACCTGAACCATGTACAATAGGTGAGCAACAGGGACAGCAATCCCCCAGCTTTTGCACTCATGGACCTGCGAAGTCCACTCCTTCTTAATGCTGTTCTGTCTGCTCTGCTTGCTTGGAAATTCCAAATCCAAAACCTCAGCTATGCATGAGTCATTGCATTTATGACCAACCACCTTTTCTGTTAGTGCCACCCTCCCAGTGCTGGTCTTCTCTTTGGCCCACTAAAAGCTCCCTCCTGCCTTTGGCTACTGCCTCTGCCCCCCCGCCCCCCCCCAGCCACGCTCAGCTGTGACACTACCAGAGGATCAGGCTGGGCAGTGCACATGCAGCAAGGCACACTCCCTTCAGGCTGCACTGGACATGCTCATGCTTCCTCTGCCAGCAGAAGACCTTCCAGCTGAGTCATAACATCTGCTCCAGAGGAACAGTGTTTTTAAAAAGCCCGACTGGCAGTCAGGCCATAGCCAGTGGGTTTTTCTGCAGCCATTTCCCGCACATGCTGTAACTGGCTTGCAGTCGGAGGGATCCCTGCCTGGGAAGGAGTTGGGGGACGGCTGCCGTGGCTCGCAGCCCCCTCTGGTGGCACATGCCAAATGCTGGAGAAGGTTTCTGGAGACAGGGGCACGGGACTGCCAAAATAGGCTGGAGATGGCAAACTGGAAATGGAGCTGCAGTCAGGCTCTTCCTCCTGACTTGGGGTCCCACTGCCAAGCCCAGGAGATTTCAAGAAACAGGAACTGGAGCCCCTATCCTGAGGAAATATATGCAGTGGTCACTGTGACCTCGTAAGTGCCATAATGGTGCCAAGAGAGTTGAGTCAAGCACAGCATCCTGAGGTGTGCTGGATACAGGGCAGGCATGGCAGGAGGAGACATGTCTGCTCCCAGCCTGAAGGGCAGAGAGAACCAAGATTTGGCCAGGAAGACAGCAGGCTCCTAGTGCCCCTCCCGCAGAGCGCTGCTGGCCAACGTGCTGCGTTCCCATGCTACAGCACAAAGGGTGAGACATGCAGCTTGGACAGCCAGTGAAGGCCTCTTATGGCAGCATGGCCATCTCCTGAGCATCTAAAAAGCTGGGCACTGGAACAAAACAGCTCTGCATTCTTCCTAGAGAGCCACAGACTCAAATTCCTTTGAGCTGAGGTGGCAGGGAGAGCTGCATCCAGACCCAGAACCCACAGCCAGCCAGGCAGCTGGGGGCTGCAACATTCAGCCTGCCTCTCTTGCCATCTTATTCAAACAAGAGCATAATATTTCGAGAAGTATCCTTCCATCAGTGAAGGTTAAGACTAGACAAAGCAGCAATCATGGACAGCTAATTAGTAAATGCTTTGAAAAGTATGCATAATTAGCTTATTGGTAAACATTTTAGAAACAATGCAGTTCATTTTGTGATTGGCAAAATGCTTAGAAAAGAGAAATACATTTGGAGCACTAGAGAATGCCAGGGGTTGGAGGGGCTCTTCTCTAGCATGTGAAGGAAAGTGGCTGCATCTCCTGAAGCACTGAGGGAGTCAAGCTTTAACTTTGCAGTGAGGGGAAGTCAAAGATGAGATGTTAAGGGAGGCATTTGCTTGCTCATATCGTTTGTGGCATGGGTAGCCAGAAGCAACATTTCTAACGTACAGGAAATAATTCAGTCTGGGTAACATGACACTGCAGCTCAGCTTGTCTTCAAATGAGCTTTTACTGTTTTCTAACTCCATCCAGCATCCGCTGTATGGTTCATAATTCCCATCAAGCCCGGGTCATTTTCTGAAATGGAACCTCAGTGAATGGGTTAGCTGTGACAGCGAGACCAGCCACATGAGTTAACAGCTTGAGGTTGTTCACATCCTTCTCTGCTTCCCATCTCTGTTTGCTCTGTGGCTGTGCTTCTCTGTGCCCCAGAGCCTTTCCCTAGAGGGACAGGCCCAGTCCAGGCTTTGCAGAAGGTGGTGGCCCCAAATACACTCCTGTGGGGTCTCCTATGACCCACCAGTCGCTGACATCCGGTGCATAGGAGTCAGATCTCGTTTTGCACCTTGTTTCCTGTTGGCATGATGACAAATTGAGGGCCAGCTGGTGACACTGGGAACAATAGGATTAGAGACAGAGACCTCTCCCCCTCCTTCCTGCTGTTGAGGAGGAACTGGTGGTGGTGTACTCACTTCTTAGTCAGCCTCTCTGTCCAGCAAGGGAAGGAACAGGACCCCACAGCATCTGGAGAGGGAGCAAGCACAGGGCTGGCTGTGGTGACTCCTGATTAAGTGGGTTCAGAATTCA
Source organism: Aegithalos caudatus (assembly GCA_013389925.1). Lineage (NCBI taxonomy): Eukaryota > Metazoa > Chordata > Aves > Passeriformes > Aegithalidae > Aegithalos > Aegithalos caudatus. The sequence goes on along the minus strand of WEIU01023806.1, from coordinate 55,795 downwards.
GCTAAAAGCATCAAAAACCTGTGCCTTCTTTGAGCAAATTCTTTAAGCTACACTCTAGCTCTAAATCCCTTGCATCTTTTCAGACCCTGCTCAGTGCAGATGCCGTAGGATAGGAATAGGGCAGTACCACTGGGTTGCCTACTGTGGGATAACCACAGTGTTGAGGTGCTCCTGCTTTCAGCAGAGCCTGAAGCCCTTGACTGTCTTTGCAACAGTGCTCCAGGTGACACCCTTCACAGAGGCTCATCCCAAACAGGTCTCAGGAACCTAAATAAATGTCTGTGGGACTACAAGTCTTGGTTACTTTTTTTTGTGTTGTACAATGGGCTTAGCAATGCTCTCCTACATCATGAGTTTGTTGTCTGGATGCAAGAGTTAGAAGGTTTGGTGAATGTAAGGGGAGTGCTAGAATGATATTTACAAAATTATCTTCTTTTTTTTTTTTTTTTTTTTTTTTAAGGAGTAGATGCAAAGCTCACTAAAAGAAAACTGAGATTTTACCATGATTTACATAGGAGCTAGTTTAGCCTTTTAATGACCAACTGTTTGACTTAGCTGTTTGCAGCCTTTATAATGGACATGATCCCTATTGTCAGGCTGTAACAGGGGACTGGTAGACTCCCCAGCAAATATCAGTTCTGGGAGTTGTGAGATTTGAGTTCTTCCCCTTCCCCGCTATTGATTTATTGTTCCTGCCTTGGTGAATCACTTAAAATTCCCTGTGTTATAAAGAAAAGAAGATCTGGGCATCTGCAGGCATAAACTCCAGCCTAGATAGCAAAAGTGCAAAGCACACTCCCTTCCAAAGGCTGCTGAGCAGCAGCATCACACAGGAACAGGTCAGAGTGCAGCAGAAGACGACCAGTTCATTCTCAGTCTTTTCTGGCTGGGTGTGAATTCTGCAATTAAATATGAATGCAAAATAAAAAGAACAGACTGCAAAGAGCAGACTGAAAAACAGAAGAAATTTGTGGTTGCTTTTGGCCAGAACTCAGCATAGAACATATTTGAAGGAATTGGGGGAGGTTAGGTTTTAGTCTGAGGCAAGTTCTCGTTTCCTTTAAATCAAGTGGCTGCACACCACCATTGAATGGCAATGTAATAATATGTTGCAAACCACAGTCTGCTGATCCTGGAATTCCTTATAAGTTAATAGTAGTTATGGTCCACTAATCACAGCTAGGATGTTTTAAGCAACTGTCTTTGATATATCAGTTCAAACACACCCCAGAAAGCCTTCCTTATACTGGCTTAGTGAGTGGATCAGTAGATCATTAGAAAGAGTGAATAACCTAGGGTTTTTCTGTTGCTTTCTCACCCCACCCCACTGCTAATCCTAAGGAATTCCTGAGATCTACATCCAGCCTTAGTGAGCAATCACTGTACAGTAGTATGGTGTGGTTTTGAAGTAACACTGGGTCAGACATGGAGATATTATTGTTTAATGAATTCCTAGAAGCAGAGCCTGAAGCGGTGGGGTCTGACAGCAGACATCCTCTGCCAAAGACTTTGTTCTGTTACAAATGGCACAGAAACTAGCAGGGTGGCTGCTCGTGTTATGTGATTGCCCCCACTTTCTTGGAACAGTACAGAAGACACTGTGTGAGGAATCTTTTGTGGTGGAGTTCTGCTTTCCTGAGACAGGCAGTACTCATCCACTGGTGGTGGGAGAGCCCCTGTTCTCAGCCCCGTGCCTGCTGAGGCCATGCTGCATGCAGGGTGTTTGCATGGGAAGTGCTCCACGTGTTAGAAATCTCCAGGGAAACCTCAGAGCTGGGGTTGTTGATGGATGTCCAACAAGGAGAAGTGCCCCCCCCCCTCCACCGGCAGCACGAGAGTTTGAGGCATGTGCTCAGCTTCCTTCCTCTTCTGTGAGTGTTGGTATAACGTTTCATTTACATTGTTATTTTGCAGTGAGGAGGAAGGTGTAATGACTGTCTTTGGTAATACCAATGTTTGGCTGTTAATCATGGGTGGGAACAAGGTCTGGGATCTCCATCAGCAGAGGGGACTGACTCACCATTGATCTATGTTCACTGCGTCTTGTTGAAGTTTTTTGACCCATTTGATTTCTTAGGGTTTCTTTTGTGAAAACCTTCTGATTTTTCTGCTGTTCAGGAGCAAAACATCTCTGTCTTTAAATATGGCAGATGGGGATTTCTTCAGATGTCCAACAACTCAATTGAAGGAGACCTCAGGAGACCTCTCCCCTTCCCTGTCCCCCTTCTCAGCCTGTCTTTTCATCTGCAATCTGGAGATGTAAGGGCTATAGTAATAGAGTGTCAGAGGAAGTAATTGATTCATCACACGCTGAGAGAGGAGTCTGTTGCCTTCAGTGTCAATGGAGCTGAACCACAGCCTGGAAGGGTGAGGGAGGCTTGTAAACACTCCATGGCTGAGCTGGCAGGACAGAGCAGACACACTGCCACGGCTGAACGTGAGGGTGACACAAAGGGTTGCTTGAAAGAAAATCTTTCCAAACAAAGCAGTGGGTCCTTGTTTGTGGGAGGAACAGGGACAGTCCCACCCCTTGCTCCCAGAGCACGTTAAGGAGAAAAAGTACCTACCAGCCTCATGCTGCATCCCATTCCCTTGTCTCTGTCTCCCTCTTCTATCTTGATGTGGCTGCCTCTCTGACCTGCTGTCCTGGGCTGGGCTGGGCTCACCTCAGGGGTACCAACCAGCCCCTGCCAGCAGCTAATTCCTCCCACACTCCAGATAGCCCCTGCTGTCAAAGAGAACCATGTGAGAGGTCAGTGCTGCTGCCAATGCACAGCAAGGTGTGGCACTTGTGTGGCACAGCACTCGCCCTCACTCAGGCATTGACTGTGCTCAGACCTGGCACTGTTTGCTTCAGATGGCTACTGAGCTGCAACTGCCCAGATCTGGAGGATAGAAGGGGGTAGGAGATGCTGTGCTGTGCAGTAAGCAAGGAGGGATCAGGTGGGTTTGGTGCACTCTTTGCCCCAGAAATAGCTCAGACTACAAGCTGGCACAGCCCAATTGTGGGAATGTCCAAATAGCGGAGGCTGCAGGCCAGTCTTGGCAGCAAAGCTTTACTCACTTGTGCATCAGCTAAGGCAGGATCTGGGCTGTGAACAGGCTGTGTCTGAGAAAATGCAGGGTCAGAAAGTCATCCTATGGTGGGCCAGTCCCAGGGTGACCATCCATCATTAATGAGGGATGTAGACAGCCAGGAGGGTAAGGGTGGGCTGGTCAGGGCTCTGTTCTTACAACCTCCTTTATACAATTGGTGCTTAACGAGGTGTTTATTTCAGTTTTGTGCTGAAAAAAAGCCAGTGCAAATAAGTGTGTGGAAAGCCCAGCTACCAAGCTCTGATCCCCATCTGATCCCAGTTTTTACTCTCTCTTTTTGCTTTTCATTGCATGTTGTGTCTAAGGCCATGACTGATACTGCACCATCAAGGTGTGATGGGACATCACTCTCTCCTCTGGGAATAAGGCTGGCACAGCAGGCCATGTCAGCATTCCCTAATCCTCATCAGCACCCTAGAACTTGGACAGCCTGACCTAAGTCTCCATTTATTTCCTGGGCTGTCAGGTGCTGGATCCCTTCAGAAAAGAGAAATCTGTCCCCCCACTGCAAAGAGATCGAAGTGAGCATTTGCCCTTGCTTTCTGCCTGTTCTGCTGCTTTTTGGCAGTAAATTTTCTTTTTGTGGTTGTTATCTTTTATTATATTTATTTTTTTCTTTCTGTTAGTGATCAAGTGCCTGTGAGTGGTGACAGTAAAATGACATAGAAACCAAAGTCTAATTTTTTCCACAGATGGATTGTAGCAGAAGGAGAAAAGTGCAAATGCATTTTCTCAAGTGTCCTGCGTTTTGGGGTATGAAAGGGTTGTGAGTTGCTTCAGTTCCCTTAGAGCAGCAACAGAAGGCAGAATGCCATGGAAAGGGGGCTTATTCTGAACATGCTTTATATATTTTATCCCTGATTTCACCATGATTCTCCCCTCACCAATGAACACCACAGACATCTTGCAACAAAAGACCCCTGTAGCTAAAAATGGAAGAGCGAGGAATTTATAGAGATGGTTTTGGAGACAGAAATAAAATTAAACAGCCATGTGTAACTCCTGAACAACAGCCTGCAGAAAACCCCCGAAGTGCACATTAGCACATCTCTTTTCTTATATAACGGTTGGTTTTCCAGACATGCCCCAGATGAGAGCACTTCTCCGTTCCGACGCCCCTTTCTGCAGCGATCTGGCAACACAGCTCCAGGGAGGCAGCCTGGGGATGAACGGCAGAGTGCTGGGAAGCCTTTGCTCTCCTGTCTCAGGGGAGGGCAGCAGCATGCTAGGAGCTGAAATTCCCTCCTGAATCAGAACTTGCCTCAGGAGCACTTTACAGTTATGTTTTATTCCTCCCTTTGCACGAAGTATTTTGGCTACCTTTCCCCCCCCACCATAAGTTAGCAGTAACTGCTGAAAGCCTCTTCCCATAGTGCTTATAAGGGGGTGAAAACAACAACAACCCAAAGAGTAGAAATAGAGGCTCTTTATAGTTTCTATTTTTTGTCTTCAAGGCATTTTTGAAGAAGTTTTCCAATCTAATAAGATTATTTTCTCTCCTTCTTTATTTTTCTTTTTCTTTTCCTTTTTCCTTCTCTTTATTTTTTTCTTTCCCTTTAACCAGATAACTGGATTTTTTTCATTTCTCAGAAATTCTGGTCCGATTTTTTGAGGAGATAAGAAAATAATCCAAAGCACAGTAGAATGATTATAACCCCCCACAATACTGTGATTACACAAGACGTAATTGGATACAACAAATTCAAAACAAACTTCCGAGAAATCCTAAGCATTTCTGCCAGTGCCATCACCCCCCCACTCCCCCTACACCAGCCTAGCTCTCCCCAGCTGCCATTGGATTTTTGTCATTTTAGTAATTCAAATCCAGTGAAATCCCTTCAGATTCAGAGCAATTATAGCCCATTTCTCTCTCTTGTTGCCAGAGCCAGTTATTTCCATAAGGGCAAAACAAGGGCAAGCTCTATGAGCATCTTTTGCCTCAGCATAGGCAAAAATGGCCCCAAAAGGTTCAGACTGAGATCAGATTCATCTCTGCATTGTTCAGACACCCAAAGCCCAGGTCTAGTCAGTAAGAGTGATTTAAAGTACTTCTAGAACAATTAATCTTATCTCAAGCTGGGTGGGAGAAATCTGCTTCCACTGAGAGCAGAGGACATTTAGTTGGCTAAACCTAGATGTGGTACAGGCTTTTTTAGTTCTGTGCACAAATCCATATCAGGGCCTGTGTCTATGAGGACTGATTCTCTTCTCACACCAGGATAAATTAGGAGTGATTACCCTTAAAATGATGAGTTACACATGTGTAAAACCAGTTCAAGTCAAAGGAGAATCCAATTCATCTGCTGTATTTATAATTAATTACTCTGATTAAGGGCTGGCAGCTAAGATCAAACTTCATTGCTCTTGTTTCATCAGACAACAGTGGTGCTTGCCTCTGCTATCATAGCTTAAAAAAAAAAAATTTAAAAGTCCTCAGTAGCTTCTGGAGCAATTTAACCTTTGAAAGGTATGTCCTGCAGTTGCTCAAGATTGTGTAAACGTCATGGAAAAGCTTTTTTTGTCTTTCGCAATGTAACCACCCATGAAATAAGGATTTGGTTGGAAGGTGGCATATGAAAGAGCATGAAGATGGGTGGTGACACAGAAAAATCGACTAAGCCAGCTAGCCTGTAATGGACATTAATTCTAGCCACCTCTTGATTGCACAACAAGCACAGAGATGCTAGCTCACCATTTCTTAACTATCTCTATACTTCAACTGCTATTTAATTTCTAAGAAACTGCCTGATCTTAGAGGATGTTGGAAAAACCTTATGGTTTTTATAACAATTTCTGAGAAATAAACCTCCCACCACCTTTTCAAAGGGGGAACAATTGCATTTACTAGCTGCCATTGTGGCTAAGCACAGGCCTTCCCCAATTACATACAGAATATTAACCTCCTGAATTTCACTAGAATTGCAGTTTCTCTTCCTCTCCTCAGCAGGATGCATTCAAGTCACATTGACATATGGTTCAAGCAGATCAGAGGTCTTGAAGGCTCAAGTCAGCCCTGGGCATTCCCAAATTTAGGGGTGTTGGCATGCAGTCTGTACCTATTTGTCCCCCTGTCTATCTAGGCCAGATTTCTCCAATATAATATAATCTCTCCAGTCAAGACTGGCTTCTATTCCCAGCTATGCTGCAAACTTCCTGTGTGACCTTGGGGCAGACACTGCTCCTCTCTGCCTTCCTACCTCCCAGGGTCTCCTGAGAATCCCATCATTACTGTTTGCCAGCTGTAGTCATGAGCCCCATGGAAACGCCTATAAATAATAGCTCCAAATTAAATATTGGGGAAGTTCAGGTTAGAGCCTTGCCTCTCTGGCAAGCACTGGAAACTGGGCTTTGCTAAGTGCAAGTCCTCACCTACTTCAAATCATAGCTCTCTAGAGAGACAGAGAAAGCTGCCAGCTAGGTCAGGGCTCGGCCAGTCCTCCTTAGGCTTTGAAGCAAGGCTTGAAGAAGTTTATGTGTTCAGAGGACTCATTATACAGCTGTGAACATATAAATAATTTGTTATTCATGTTTCTCCCCATCCTGACGTCCTGTAATGCCCTTGAAGCATGTTTCAGGGGGCAGGGCTCAGCATCTCCTGGGACCTGGGGATGAAGGTCAGCAGGGTTGTTGATTTTGTGTTCAGCAGTATGGGTGGCTGAACTGTTTGTGTTTTGTGTCCCTCTGGAGAGCAGCACCCAGAGGAATGCCACAGGCTTTCTGCTGCTGCTCCCCAGATAGGCTGTAGTGTTTCTGGAGCTCAGCAGTGCCTGGGTGGGCACCTGGGAGGTCTGTCCTGGCCCCAGGGGATAGTGGAGCACAGCTCAGTGGTCAGGGAGCAGATTAGCTATTTCACAACAGAAAAAGGACTGAAAAGCTGGAGGTCTTCTCATAATCACTGCAGCTGGGGCTTGTTTGCTATTGTTGCACCTCATTTGGGAAGCCAGCAGAAAAGTGACTTAGGAAAAATAGAAAGGAAAGCCTGGGAAGCCAAGAGGTTGACTGGAGGAAAAAGCAAGCAGACAAGCATGAATAATACAGGCTGTAGAAGTGCTTTATAATTGGTTTATAAAAGCTCTCTTAACATCAGCAAAACACTTTCTACTAAAAAATATGTAATTAAAATGCAGCAATATTTGTAAGCATTGTACATTTTTTATTTAATTCTGTTAAACAAGTTCAAGAAGAGCATCTAAGCCTTGCATTTCCCTTCTTTCTCAGCCTCCATTGTCTGAGCAGTTAAAAGCACTTCAGCATTGCCTCCCAGCCTCAAAACTCCTTGGTGAAAAGCTGTTTGAGGTGGTTTCAAACCAACTCACTGGCCTTCTCACTCAAGTGGCAGCTCAGAATGTCTTGCCATTGTGCCATTGAAGGAGCAGCCAACTGTGGTCAACTTCCCTGCAAAATAAGAGTTGGTTAATCAATTGGTTATACTTGTGGGTTACAGAGGTTGCACCCTGCCCTCACATGTTTATGCTTGGCTTGTTGGAGCAATGCCTGGGTGGGGAGACGTGGCCATGAAATGTGCTTGGAGATGGCAGCTTTCCCAGTGGAGGTAATGCCAGAGAGGTCAGCCCACAAGAATGTTGGTGCATGTTGACTGAAACAATGGACTTAGTTATATGAGTGAAATGCAAATTGCTGGGCACTGTATGAGACAGTTTGAACACCATTGCAACATAAATGTGTCCCACCCAGCTGTGCCCTAGGCCATTGATATCTGAAAATTAAATGTTTAGAGTAGAAAGCATGGTTGGGTTTTCTTACTTCCAATTTTTCTTCTTGTTTTTCACAAGGTAAGAAGAAAGTCTAGAAACCATGCTTAAGCTTAACAGGAGCAAAGATTTGGCCAAGCTGGATTGTAACATGTCCAGTGACCCAGAATGAGGAGAATGGGGTTTACCAGTTTGTTTGTTTGAGGGCCAAGGCATGGAGATGACTGGAGTACATGGTTCCAAAATAATCTGTGGTGGGGATTAACTGGCATTCTTGCTGAAGTTTGGAAGTTTAACAGTTTTGATTAGATGTCCTTGGTGTTTTATTTTTAAAGCCTAAAGCTTAGTTGCTGTGATGGAGAGGAAGTAGGGGCTCCTGCTCATCTTGGCAGGTGCTGTCTCCCAAGTGTAATACTTCCCCAATTCACATTCTGTTTATATGACCCAAAGAAAAGGTTTTGCCTCATACAGAGCAGAGGACTTGGGCCAAGATTTTTTAACTAGGGAATAAAACTCTTACACATTTATATTAATTTTACGTTTGGCAAAAAATGTTTTCCTGACCTTCTCTTAAGGGCTTTTTTTCAGTTGTTTTTAACATTTGATTTATTAAGGATTAGCTCCAATATGAGAAAGCTAAGTTAGATGTTTCAATGAAGCCAAATAGGGCTTAATTTAAAAAGGCAAATATTTCCTGATGATTTAGTTACTAGATTCATTCTTTTAATTTTCCATTTGCAGATTGCCCATGAGCAGATTGCAATATTCCCTGTTGTATGTATTATTGGAAGTCTGTCACTCATTCAATAAGCAAAAATTTATTGGTCCAGATCTTGCTTCTGAAATTCCAGGGCTCCTACAGAACTGGGTGGTGTGAGGAGCCATGTGGACAGCAGTAGGATATTTGGTGTGCTAGCTACAGCAGAAGCTGTGATCATTGCAGTCAAGTAGCTGAAGCCATGTACAGTGTTGGCGAGGTACAACCCCATGAGGACACAAACAGATGTGATTCCCCGGGATGCAGCTAACCTCTGCCTGTGCATGAAAATGGCAGCTTTTACAGTCCACTCCATTAACTGTGTTTTGCCAACATTCATGTATTTGCCAAATTAATTTTTTGCCACACACTCGCAATTTCACTAGTAGCCAGTAGTTCTGCGGCACAGATGTGTACTTCAGATGTGGAAGGGCTGCAAGCACGCTGAAAGCAAGTAGTTATTTAGAGAACAAAATGTCCCTGCTGTTTGCTCAGTACTCTTTAAACAAATAGACAAACAAGGAGGAAAAAATTCTACTTAGAAGAAGCACTAACACTGCCTTCTATGTTCCTCCTCCCTAGAGAGATGGTAGGATGAAACCGCACATGATGGACATTAGCGGGGTCACGCAGGGTGCTGCTGACTGCTGGCAGGGTAATAAGGGGTCACGAGGTGATAGGGGCTAGGCAGAGCTGAGGAGAGGGTAGGGGGAGAGATCTTCATTTGCATTGCTGTGTGTCCACACAGCAGCTAAGCCAAATGTTCTTCCTCTTCGAGTGCCAGTTCTCAAGACCGCTTGGATTTCACCTTGGCCAAGCCAATTGAGTCTGTAATGAAGTTAAAGGCTGGGCAATTGCAGCTAGTTGAGTGCTCGGTCCAGCATAGGCAGGATTTTATCTGCAGGCATTTTGCTTCTGGCTCTCAGCCTGATTTAGTCCCAGAAAGGAGTGAAACCAAAGCTGTCTGGGCCATCTTTCTTTGTGGAGGAGCACACTAAGTCCCTGTAACTTTGTTCTGAGGTTGTTGCTCGCCGATATGTGCTTTGCAGAATGGGAATGAGTCACATGAGGATCATTCTATATCCAGCAAGCTACTTCTCCTTTCAACTCTCCATTCCCAAACAGAAGATCTTGTGACAAAGAAGAAAGGCAGATTCCTGGCAGCCTGGAAATGCTTTTTTCCTCCCTGGCCCCGTGAGAAGAGCTGTAGCTTGTTGTTCAAACAGGTTGATACAAAGCAAATAAACAGTCCTAGAGAGATGGTCAGTTTCTGTAAATAGCAGCATGCTGGCCAGAGAGGAGAGAGGAGGGAGAACGTGGGTGTTAGAAAGCAGCTGAAGAACAAGATGTACACATAAAAGCTGTTTGTTTCTTCACAGCACGCAGAGCCTGATACTACTACCTTGCCTACTCGTAGCCTAGAAAATATTAAGGGATGTGTGGCAGTTTCCCCTTTCCGCCAAGCTTTGCAACAAGCTTTTGTCTCTACACCGGGAGGGAATTATTCTAACTCTACACATTCCTCTCCCCAACCAGTCAGACACCCAGGCCCATGGGCAGGTGAACATCTTCAGGTAGGGTTTAGCAAAGGCAGGTTGCAGCTACAGGGTGTACAGCAATAGCGAGTGTGGGTACCCAGAAAATTGCACAAAACCTCATCCACAGAAAATCTTCATTAGCACTTAATAGAACAGGACTAATATTAATGTCCAAGTGCTAAGTGAGTGTACTTGCCATGCTTGCTAAAGGACCAATATGTTGTCAGTGCACAAAATAGCTCCTGCTCACATGGATTGAACATTGACAGTCTCACGCTTGGTACGTGCTTGGCCAAATCCCACATGGATACTGGAATAAAGTGAGCTCTGCCAAACAGCACAATGGCACTTCAGAAGAGAGGTCAGGGGAGGAGAGCAGCCCCAGGAGAGTTGTATCTGAGCTTCTCCCATGCCAAAGGAGTTTTGGGGAAATAGAGGTAAAGCATGTCCTACATTTTGCATGTTGGCCGTGAAGGTGAAGTGGATGTATGTGCAATAAATTAAAGATGTGAATGGCAGCAGAAGAAAGGACCTAAACGTAGCCAGACAAAAGAGAAAAGGTGTTTTGGGGTCTGTGGTGTGGTGTGAATAAGAGAGTCACAGGTACCTGTCTGGGAGACATTCTGTGAAACGTGCAGATACCAAGAGCGGTTTGTGTTTGTTCCTGGCATCCTGAGGCATCTCCCTGACAGATGGTTTCCCTGCCATTTCACCTGCCTCCGCAGGTATGACTACATCGAGATCCGTGATGGGGACAGCGAAGCAGCAGACCTGCTGGGCAAGCACTGTGGGAACATTGCACCTCCTACCATCATCTCTTCTGGCCCCTCTCTCTATATCAAGTTCACCTCAGACTACGCACGGCAAGGTGCCGGCTTCTCTCTGCGCTATGAGATCTACAAGACAGGTGAGTGTGTGAGTCAGTGCCTGTCTCCCAGACTGTTTGACACAATTATCTTCATCTGGAGATGCCTTTGACCACTTTTTCAATGTGATTGCTAGCATATTTCCCAGAGATAAAGAACTTTTTTTTTTTTTTTTTTTTTTTTTTTTTTTTTTTTAACTTCAGCAAGTCTGTGCATAGTATTTGCAAGATGGTAAAGATGTTAGTGTCACATGACAGTGCATTTTTGGATCACAGTGTGGCAATTAAAGCAAGGTTCCTCCTTAAATGCTATATTGTATTTGGGGACAAGAAACATACACACCTTCATTCCCTGGCATGTGTGGAGCTTGTTAGGGCTAAAAGGGGATTGTCCCTCTGTTAGAAGTGCATGGAGCTCCCCCTCCTGTGGAATTGTGATTCAGGGTTGATCAGTGATGCTGTGTTTTCTCTCCATGGATGTGGGGTTCGTAAATGGGGAGCTCTAGTTTTCAAGTGATTGCTGTGAGCAACGCTGTCAATGTCTGAGGCAGCACCCTTCCAGGCTGATATAAGAGGAACTGTTCATAATTCTGTTTAATACTGAATTAATATTGAGGAAAGAAAAATCTCCTCAAAGCCCTTTTAATAGTGTTTCTGTCTAAATATTTGCCAGAATTTTGTGCCTGAGAAGAAAGAGGCTTGAAAAAGTAGCCCCTACTCTGTGTGCATGTGAGAGAGGTGTGCCTGCATGCTGAGGGAACAGGAGAGTGTTTTGCGTGGGCACCTGCCCTGTGTCTGCATTCCTTTGTGTTGGAAGACAACACACGTGGCTTTCAGTCATTGCATCCAGCACCAAAAAAAATGTCTGCGCCATGGGAAGAGGCAAAAAGGAACACAACAGGCTTGCTTATCCAGCTTCTCTAAAGCAAAGATGGGGAGCACAGGCAGCAGTGCCCAGGGGCCCTGGCCCAGCTGTGCAGCAGGCACATAGAGGTGCACAGACAGCCCACAGCCTGGCCAGAGGCAGATGTGAATGTGAAGACTTTGCTGCAAGAGAATGAGACTCCCTGAATTCATTGTGAATCAATGAGGACAGGACAGTGTGAAGGTTCAGATGGATGAGGAAAGTGCCATTGCTGGTGGTTGCCTGGACTGCATAACTGGCCACTGAGCTGTTGTGCAGCCAGCTCACCACCACTGTTAGTTTATGGTTAGGATGCAGATTAGTCCTGTGAGTTTAATAATTTAGACAGATATTGGGGTTTGCTAAGGCCAGTTACCGTCACAGAGGATGGCAAAGAATACAGGTGGGAAAACTCTCCTCTGCTCAAACCTGTGAGCCCAGCAGGCTGTGCTGGGTTGTGCCTGACCTCACACTGGGTCCATGCCCTGACTCAGGAGGCAATGTGGGGTGGTCCAGCTGGCTGAGGTGGCCCAGCCATACTGTGGGAAGGGGTGGCAGGCAGGAACCCTGTTGGTCCAGTTGGGAGCCAGTAAGGGACCAAATTTTTGAGGAAAGAAGTTGTTATAGGGAGGGAGGGGAATCAAGGGCCGATCTGGAAGAGAGCAGATATTGGATGGAGGCTGGAGCTGAGTTTGTGTCCCTCGATGTAAGTCTCTGCAGTACTGCCCACTGAAGTGCTGCTGGGGCTCCTTTTGCCACCCCCACCCCTGCAGGTAGCCATCCTCTCCAGATACAGCCACACTTTCTTACAGTCACAGCCCATAAAATCAAGCCTGGCAAGGCAGTTTTGGGACAGGAGTGTGGATGTGCCCATGATCCTGGAGCACTCCCAGCCCACATCTGCCCTGCCAGGGCTCCAGAGAGGACGGTGGGCAGGGCTGGCTGCAGGGCTCCTGCAGTGCAAGGAAACCCTGCCTTTTGTTGGCAGGCAGGCAGGCATGGGCCAATTTTCCATCTGAGCTGTAAGGGTAGCCAGCAAGGGTGCCACCAGCTTTAAAGGTCATCAGATTGTCATTGTCCACATCAGTAAAGGCAGCAGTGGCTGCAGATTTCTTCTGGATTAAAGGTAATCTAAAAAAACCTCTTTTCAATGGAGCATTTATTTCCACACCTTGTGCTAAATTTTCCTTATCACAGTGTGAGAGAGGAGCAATCTGCATACAAACAACCACATACCAGTCTTTGAATCCCCTGATGGGTATCACTCAGCAGTCTGGGCTGACAAGAGCCCTGCCCTGGCTGGTCCAGCCTCCCTGCTGCTCCCTTTGTGAGTCAGTTTGGCAGGGCCAGCCTGAGCTCTCCAGCACAGGGCATCAAAGTCGCCTCTCAGGCTGTCCTGTGCTGCCAAAGGCAGCATGACTCCCGTTGATTATCTGCAGCTTCCTTATAAAAAGCTGATCATTGTGTTTGCTGCTATTAGCCAAAATGTAGACAAAGATGCCAAATGTGATAAGAGCCCCACATGAGGTAACTGTTGTCTAATGTGGTGACATAGTTACATCTTGCCTGTCTCTAGAGGACAGTCCCTGACTGGGTTTAGCCTTTGATTTTCTCCTAGCTCAGAAATTGTGTTATTTTCACTATTTATCTGTTCATCCTTCAGGTTGTTTGGAACGAAGTACACCCTTATCCCTGTTCATGGCGTTACGCTGTGATTTGTGTTTGGCCTTTTTGTTTTTTTTGCCTCTGCATTTTACCCCACAGGTTCACACCAGAAAAGCTGGCTGCTTCATTAGGTAGTCAATTAAGAGCCTCTCCTGAGTAGCTCTCCAGCCAGGCACTGCATAATGCAGTGCAAGATCCTGCTATTACTGCGGGCTGCTGGCCTGACTCTGTAGGTTAATGCTGAATTGAATAACAAGTCTCCCATTAGTCCTGGAAAGGCTGGTGCTGCCTGGAAGAGCCAGAGCAAAAGGGTTTGTAGAGGAGAAGGAGAGCGTCCCAGTAAAAGTGAAGCAGAAACCTTTGCAAATGCTGGTGCCGGGTTGCAGCAGTGGCCAGCAGCCTCTCTAACAACCCTTTCTCCTCTGTTAGCTCCAGGCTGCAGATTTCTGTTGCCTATTGTCCTGGCAAGGGTTTCAAAGACACCGTGGTATGAATATGACACAAATTCCCCCTTCCCCAACCACCCGAGGCACCTTGGCTGTATGAGAGGGGGCACTGAGCTGGCCCGGCTGCGGCTGAGGCCAGTGCTGAGGTCAGCAATAAATAAGAGGCAACATTGTCTGTCCTCCCCACCATGCAAAGGTCTCCCTTAAGGATAGAAATAACTTGCATTTCTGGTGTGGATGGCTCATTCTGTGAAAAAGAGGACTCTGTTCCTGCTCTCAGCAGTGACCCCCCCTGCCACAGCCTGTGTTACGGCCACGTTGTGGAAACGTGTGCTGGAGCTGGCCCCTGTCCCTTGTGCGGGTCTCAGGGGGGCTGCAGGCTAACTGTGCACTTCCCAAGGGTTTGCAGCAAACAGTGGAGACATGGGCACCCTCACACAGGCTCTTTCGCTGCGTAAATATTTGTGCTTCTGGATTTTCCCAAGATGAAACTGAGGCACAGGTATCTGTGCTGGAAGGCTGGAGTTTGCAGGAGACTGGCCCATGGGAACAGCCTTTCCAAAAAGAATACATCCCATTACTCCTCTCTGCCCCATCCCAGGTAGCTCCTTCCCCAAACGGGGCTCCTCCATCAGACCTGGGGCCACAGTGGGGCCTTGCCTGCACGGCTGCAGGTAGCAGCTGTGTCATGAGTACTGTGGATGGCAGCTCCCTACGTGCCAGCCAGCCTCTCTGCAGGCTCTGGAGCAGCACACAGGTCTGCCAGGTCAGAGTTGGGGGGACTGGTTAGAGTGGAAAGGGCCAGCTGGGGAAGAAGCTTGGTGTGTGTGACCTCCCTGTCCACCACCACCGGTGTGAGGGACAGGGATGTGGCAGGGTGCTGGCCTGCCAAATCAGAGCAGTGGCTTTGGATAGGATTGCTTTTATAGTCCTGGTTTTGAGGTAATTGTCAGGAGGATCAGCAGTGGTATGCAGATATGTCTGCAAAGCTGTCTAAGGTATTTCAAACCATGTTGTCCACTACAGTGACCTCATGTTTCCACCTGTGGAAAGCTTTGAAAATCACCTTCTCACTTCTTGCAGTAATTCCCACAGCTCTTGAGCTGCAGGACATTTACAGAAGTGAATACACAACCCTACTAAACTCAGAATGGAGCTTCCACAGTGTCAAGTTGTGGGCATTAAGCTTCATGGTTGCTAAGGCTCTGGGTTTTTCCTGTTGCTACAGGCTCTGAGGACTGCTCCAGAAACTTCACTGCCTCCAATGGCACTATTGAGTCCCCGGGTTTCCCTGACAAGTATCCACACAACCTGGACTGCGTCTTCACCATCATAGCCAAGCCAAAGACAGAAATCCTCCTCCACTTTCTGCTTTTTGACCTCGAGCATGACCCACTGCAGTCAGGGGAAGGAGACTGCAAGTATGACTGGCTAGACATCTGGGATGGCATCCCTCAGGGTAAGCCACAGGGTGCTGCACTGCTTTCCTTGGCCCTTCCCGGTGTCTCACAAAGCTCCAGTCTGTGTCTGTCATTAAACCACAAACTACTGCTCTGTTGTAACCACTGATCTGAAAAGCCCCATGGGACACTCCAAACACCAGCAGTTCTCCCTCAGGGAAGGGCAGTGGGTTCATGCAATAATGGGAGGACCTCCCTACCTTATAGCAAAACTGAGAAACAGCATTCTGGAGCAGTTCCCAGCAATTGCAGAGCAATGCCTGCTGCAGTGGATATTTCTGCACTGCATGGCACCAGGCCAATGGATATAAAAAACAGCCCATCCCCAAAGCCTATCTTTTTATCCTGATCAGCAATGTGCTGGTGACCCAGGAGGCTGATGGAAAAGCAGGAATTACCTTTGCTACTCCTTCTTTTGCAGTTGGCCCCTTGATAGGCAGGTATTGTGGCACTAAGATGCCATCGGACATCCGCTCAACCACCGGCATCCTCTCTCTCACCTTCCACACTGACCTGGCAGTGGCTAAGGATGGTTTCTCTGCTCAGTACCACTTGATCCACCAGGAGGTCCCAGAAAGTAAGTTGGAAATCTGTGTGTATGACTCAGTTGTGTCCCCTGTGTTTCCTGTCTTTCATTTGGCATAAGCAAGAGTGAAGCAGGCAGAAGTGTGTCCAGGGGCTCATTCTCCACCTGCAGTGCAGACAGCAGTTTCACTTAGGTCTGTTCTCTATTTCTGATAGAAGTAAGATTGTAGCAAGAATTTAACTTTCTGACCTTTTGTTGACTTTTCATTTGCTTGTGAAGTCTTCTCAATACCTCTTTGGTTAGAACCCTTCATGTATGTGCTCAGCCCAAAGGATTTAGGGGAAGACTTCAGCCCAGCATGTGCAGCAGATTCATTAAAGCATCGGGGGAAATATGCGTGCTCTCTCTCTAGTTTCCCAGAAATTTACAGTCCCAAACCACAAATTGGAATTTCTTGGCTGTCTAATTAAAGACTGCTTAAAGCTTTAAGAATTCCAAGCCAAGTTTTGTTTTATAACCCTTAATAAGAGAGGTAAATAGAAGTGGAGTGAGGAAGTAAGTTTTGCATTTTGAGACTGAAGAGCTATCTTTTGATTCTTTGTGATAACACTTGCAGGCAAGGAAAGGTTCCATTTGTTTTCCCACGGTATTTTTGCCTCAGAGCTACTGTTCCTGACCTCTGTTCACAGTGAACCTCCGATACAACAGAAGAAGCCTTCAGGATATCCCTCAGTCCCAGAGAAAGAGAGGGAATATCCCTGACCTGCCACTGAAAGCCTGTGACAGAGAGCAGGGTAGAGTAGGGATTGTGCAGCACCAGGGCAGCAGGGGTACAACCTCTTACTCTGTGAATAAGGAAGGCATGTTCTGCTGAGGCTGTGAGAGTTAAAGACAAGCATGAGCACTTCACTATTACCTATTGCCACACTCAGTTGATCTGTTCTTTAATCCCTTTTTCTGTTCTGGATTTGGAAATCCAATGTTGAACACAAAGCTTGAGAAATCAAGCACAAAAGCCTTTGTTAAACTGCCAGGCCTGTTTTCATTTATGGTGGTGTAAATTGAAACTTTAATAATAGCACTGACATCCTAACTTGGCCCATCATTTCTACCCAAGGTTGACTTGGCCACATTAAAAACACAGGCAGTTTGGTGGAGCCCTGTTGGTTTACAGCAGCAGCACGCTTGGACCCATGCAGTATTTTCTATCACTGTTTTCTTTGCTATTGTTTTTACAGAACAGCTGCCATAGAATAGATGAGATGTGCCATAAAACTGAGCTAATTGTGACTTTTAAAGCCTTAGAAGTGAGGAGATCCAAAGAAAAGCATAGCAGTATCTTTGATAAATTTGTCTGGCTAATGGGCCTGATACCATATACAGTGCATGCAGATATACACAGCCACACACACATGTGCTTCCCTGCTCTCATATGCCCACAAATCCTTTAGAACTGCCCATTCCTAATGTTCCTACTGGCAACAGAAAGCACTCTCCTAATGTGTCTGTCTGTATTCCTTGCCTTGTCAGTGCTTAGATTTCACCTTCAGCCTTCAAAAAGATGGGAATTTTGTGGCAAAGGTACTTGGAACATCTTGGTGGAGGTAGAGAGAGGGAAGGGACAGAATTGTGTCAAAACTGAGCCAAGGTGAAGGTAGAGAAAGGGAGAAAGATACAGACTGGATTAGTGTCCAGAGGGCCATGCAAACACAAAGCTGCCCTACCTATAATTTTTCAGTGCCATCTGTGAACACACACAACCTGCAAGATGATGCAGATCTGTTCATCTTTCCAGACAGGCAGCTTTGCTCAGGGTTAGCTGGAGAGCTTAGTTCAGGGCTGCCTTTCACTTGGGGATGAAGTACTGAGACTGTAAACCAATCTCTGTGTATGTGTGTGTCTGCTCCAGACTTTCAGTGCAACGTGCCTCTGGGGATGGAGTCTGGCAGGATCTCCAACATGCAGATCAGTGCCTCCTCCACCTACTCAGACGGGCGATGGACCCCTCAGCAGAGCCGGCTCAACAGTGATGACAACGGCTGGACCCCCAATGTGGACAGCAACAAAGAGTACCTCCAGGTACCTTTCCAGCCCTCTCTCCTCTTCCCCCAGCAAATGGAGCGTCATGCTGTTACACTGACCCTTGACCGTGAGGCTTGTTGAATTTTTTATGGCCTCTGTGGCTCATGGGGAGCAGGCAGCAGGGGAGCTGCAGTGCCTCAGTGAAATGGGCAGGCTGGCTCTCCCATTAGCTTGCCCGCACAAGCACTGACTCCAGCCTCTGCCTCTGTCTCACCCCCTCCTTTCTGCCCAAACCTTGATGGACTTTCCATCAAGGCTGACACAGACTGAAAGACCTCTGCCACTTACAAGGGCCACTGACTCGGCCACTGGCCTGAGGACCAAAGTCTCCAGGGGGTGCATAGAAAAGCAACTAGAATAATATTTATCTCATCAGCGATGCAGGGAGTGTGAGTGGGCTGATGTCAGGCGGGGGGCTGACAGAGCAAAGGCTTTCCCTGGGAGCTGGTTAGAGCCACAGTGTGTCCGCACACAGCTTCTGGCTGTCACATCGCCGGGAGACACTGCTTGCTAAAGGGCACTACGAGCAGGAGGTGGTGAATGTCATTGCCTCTAGCAGACGTCTCATTCTTCATTCATGGCAGGGCTACTAAGCCAGCTCTGCTGACCTTTCTCAACCCATGTTGTAAAACAAAACAAAACAAAAAAACAGCAAGGGAAAACCAAGAGCTGCAGCACTTCCTAATTGGATATCATGCTTTTATTTTACATGGAAAAAGTCAGTCTCTGTCCTGCTTTAATGGACGTGCACTTCTGTGTAGATCCTATTATTTGGTGTGAGGCAGGAATAAGGCTTTATGATGGTCCCATAGAAAAAGACATCAAGATCCTTATCAACTCTTGTCCCAGGGTCCTATCCTGCTGAAGTCAGCCCTGGGAAGGGTCGTGGCTGTTGAACTGTGCACCCACAGATAGAGTGAGACAGGCTGAATTTGCACCCTTTTATTTTTCAGACAGAGAGAGGAACTAGTTAGCCATTCCAGACTCTCAGGTGGTCACTGCTCTCTTTCTTGTCCCTTTTTCCCCTGGAAAGGTGGACCTCCACTTCCTGACTGTGCTCACAGCCATTGCCACACAGGGTGCCATCTCTAGAGAAACCCAGAAGGGCTACTATGTCCGTACCTACAAGCTGGAGGTCAGCACCAATGGGGAGGACTGGATGATGTACCGACACGGGAAAAACCACAAGGTAAGGTTCTTTTTGTCTCTTCTGCTGCACCTTGGTGAGTGTTGCAGCCAACAAGAGGGAAGAGAACTGAGAGATTTTGCAGGCCTGGAGAGTTTAATCCATGAGGGACCCTTTTTCCAATGAGGCTAAAAGACTGATGATGCTCTGAGCAGAAATAGTCCTTTCTCCTCTGCACAGCAATGAGGAAAGACTATTCCTTGGAAAACCTGGCTGCTACTGCATCTTTCGTGGTGGTGATAGTATGATCTTTGACTGCAAATGAAGGAGAAAATGTTTTCGCAGCCTGTGTTTTGCCATATAAGATTCATTGAGCTTTTATGGTCATAGACCCGTCTGCATGCTGGGTTAACAATCACAAAACCACATGAAACTGTAGTTCAGGAGTTACTGAGGCCTGGAAATGAAAGGGCACAAATCCTAAGAGGCAATTGCACTGTCCCAGAGAACAAAATGAGCAATAAATAATGAGAAACAATTCAGGCTGCCAGAGCTGTGGGATCTGTGCTAAGCAGGCATGGTCAGCAAGGGTGCATTGAGCCCTGGGAGCTGTTCATGCTCTGGCTGTCTTTCTGGGACACCCACAGAGGTGGGAACAAGGAGGAGGCAGGGTAAATATGAGTGTTCATCCATTTCACACCATATGGGTGTTGGTGTGTGGCCAGGAAAGATAAACTTGGAGTGCTCTGCATGGGAGGTTTGGTGTATGGGGAGGAGGATTAAGGTAGCCATGGTGCCAGGCTGTTTTTACTCTGTCAATTGTTTTGGTCATGTGGTTGTTCCCTGGTTAAGGGTGCCTCAAGAAAGCATTTCCCTGCCCTTCTGTGGCACCCACCAGCACTGCTGCTGTGTTCAGATCCTCCCTGCTGCTGTGCCATAGTGTGTCTGTGTGAACTCTGTGGTGGGTTCCCACACACCTCCCCACACACACGTCCCAGTAATTTTTGATTGCTCAGCACTTCTATTAAATTAGCTGTCCCTTCCCTTTGCTGGCACAGGCACTGCTGGCATGAAATGCAGTAGCCTGCCTTGTCCAGGATTCATCCAGACATTTCCTTCCCTTCCGGGCTGTGTGATTTCCCCTTCCCCACAAGTGTGTCTTAGGTTCAAATTCCCCCTGCTTCCCAGAATGAGTCCTCTCTGTGCAGAGATCCCTATCAGGGACTCATACCTGCAATATTTGGAGTATTTAAGCTCCTTGTGTGCCAGTGAGAGAGTGTTAGTCCTATTTTAAAAGTAGGGAAATGGAGGCACAGGGCAGCCCAGCACCACATAGTGGAGCCCTCAGCTGGGCTCCCCCAGATTTTGGGTGGGCTGGCTCCAGGACCATAGTTCGTGGCAGTAGCTCATGGCAGAGCTCATGTATAGTCCTAACTCAGTGCCCATGTAGTGGTGTGGAGCCTCTGTGCTCACGCAGGACCCACTGATCACAGCAGACCTTTCAGTGAACCAGGGCCATCTCTCCTCACCCCAGGTGAGTTTGGGGTCTCACTGGGACCTTTTCTGTAAGCTGAGTCAGGCAGGAGATGCTCTTCATGCTGGGCAGAGAGATGAGCTATATACAGAGCTCAGTGTTTCAAATAACCACTGGCAATAAATTTACCTTTTCAAGTCTTAACTGGAGCAGGAATCTGGCCTACAGGGTGGTTTTAGTGGGAGAGGAATATAAATATCCCATCTTGCAGTCCTGGGCATTGGACAATGTATGCTCAGCCAGGGTGGAGCAAGACAGCATGACTGGTTTCAGTGCTGCTAAGCCTATTTACATTGCTCCAGCAAGACCCTAAAAGCCTGGCTGGTGTCAATCCAAATCAATCCTACAACCACCCAAATTGCCACCATTTTAGGACTTGGCCCTTGATTTCTCTCAGCTTTTTTCTACTCCTTTTTCTCTTTTCATTAAAAAAATGGAAAAATCAAACATCTTCTTTTTTACTCCTCTATTCCAGTCTCTATTCGTTCCCACATTCTGGCCTTAATTTAGCAGACACTTCCCAAGGCTGGAGGATAAGCAATTGCTTTTCGGTGGCTCGCCTAGCCCTTGCATCCGGGTGACTGCTTTCCTGCCCCACCAAACAACTGGCTGCCAGCTGCTGAGCACAGTGGGGCCAGGGCAGCACCACTTGCTCACAGACGTGGTGCCAGGGGCCTCTGGTCCCACATTCCTTGCCTGCATTAATCCTGCTGTTGCTGTGCTGAGCGAGCCCCCAGATGTCTGTGCTGGAGGTGCAGCTCCCTCCCTGCATCAGTGCGGGGCTGCGCACAGCCCGGGCTGCAGCGTGGGAGCAAACCATGCCAGAGAGATTCCTCAAGCCTGCCGCAGCTTGATTTGGTGCCATGAGGAGCAGGGAGGGAGGGGAAGGTGTGGACAGACAGGGACTCTCTATATACATGCAGATAGATACAAATATAGAGAGACACATATATATATATGCACATACGTATATCTGCACATGCACACATATGGGGTGTACCAAACACTGCTCTGAATTTCTGCCAGCTCTGTGGGCCAAAAGCAATGCTCTGCCATGTATAGGTGGGTCAGCTAACATTCACATCTTCATCGGGGAGCTAATGCTAGAGAAAACCAGCGAGTGCAGGAGGGGTGGGGAGGGGATGATGCTCCCTGCAGAGGATGGGAAGCTCTCACCACCTCTCTGTCGCCCTCTGCTCCCCCTCCCTCCGGTGTTTCAGATGACAGTGGGGCCAGGGTGTTTCCCTGCCAAATGTGATGGCTCACCTTTGAGTCCCCAGCTGCTGGCACTCTGCAGCAAGGGAAACGGGAAAGGCAGGATGGAGCAGCGGAAAATGTGATTAATATGTGCTCGCAGCAGACAGGGCTGGCTGGGCTGCTTCCTTGCTGAGCACTGCTATGTTTCTGGGATGGGGAGGCAGTGGGAAGGCAGCTGACAGGAGTGGAGGTTCACACTCACTCCCTCCCCTTCTCACCCCCTCCCTGCCAGGCTTTCCCCCTTCCTGGCAGCCCACTCCCCACAAAGCCTGGCCCAGACATCCCCCTGTCCAGGGGATGATGCTCTGTCTTTCCCTCAGGCATGAGGGACCAGGATGGGAGGCTAACCCATCAGCCTGGCCAGAGGTGCTGCACTGTCTTCCTGTGTGTTCCAGAGAGGGGAATCAGGGAGGAGAGTGGCCACCACCACGTGCCATCCCATAGTTGCCCCTTATTACTCACCAGCGTGGCCCAGCCAGGGGAGAGGGCCAAACCAACCCTGCTGCAGAAAAGCTGGTCTGGCTCTTGCCCTCCCTGTTGTCTCCCTCCCTCCACCTCCTGTGGCCTGGGGCCAGGCTGATGGCCTGATGGCCTCTGAGGTTATCTTCCAGGCAGCGCCTGCCCTGGTGTGCTGCCGAGATCTTATCTCATGGTTTGCAAATGTCTTTAGAAAACAACAGCTCTTCTTGAACCCAAGGAAGGAAAAGAGCACCTGGCAGGATTTGACCTTTTGTTTTTGGCCATTTTCTTCACCTGGCAGGATTTGACCTTTTATTTTTGTCCATTTTCTTTGGACAGACTCAACTATGAGGATTTCATCAGATAACCAAGTTCTCATCCATTCTGATCCACTTCCTTCTTTGTAGCACCTCAGGTTCCAGCTCCCATGTGGTCTGAGCCGCTCCATCTTAGTAACTGTGGAGATGAGCTCACAGCAATCATCTAGTGTGGCAAGGGACTGGGGATGGGATGGATTTCAGGATTTGTAGTGGGTTGGGACCATGATGAGTGCTGCTCTCCCTTCCTCCATTGCTCTGGATGTAAAATGCAACTGAGACATTTGTTTTCAGAATCTGTAGAAGTCAATGGACAAGAAATGGCAGCAAGATCCAGCTGATGTGCATTTTTCATTTCTTACTCATTTTGATGGTTTTGTGCTTGTTATTAGGTAACTTTCCTGGGTGGTAGTTCAGGTGGTAGCTGCACAAAGATTGAATGGCTGCAAAGAGCAGTATGTCAGCTGTACATTGGAGCTGGGACATCAGAGGTTTTTGGTGCTGGCAGTGAATATTGAGGATGACTCTTCGGAGACCCGTGTGCCTTCCCTTAGGAGTGTCCCTCTGTCTCTTCAGTTCTTAATCAGGTCTCCTGTATTATTCACCTGAGGAAAGAGAGAAAAGCTTTCAGTCCTGTGGCTTTTTTTAATCTGGAAAACTCAGGAAAATCTGGCGCAATGAGCCAGAGGGCCACAAGTGTTTCTGCACAGAGACATCATGGTGCAGAGGATTTGCCCAGAAACATCCAGGTCCCACCCTGCTTTTGCTGCTTTTGCAGGCAGGACAAAGACATCAGGCTTTGCCAAAGGCAGCCTTGCGCATTCACCCTTGGTGCAGTACCTGGGGAGAATTACAGCCCTGGCTTTCCTAGCAAGGCTGCAGCTTTATCTGCTTTGCAGGCTAACATAGTACCACTCCTCATGTCCCTGCTGACTCCCAAATCTGAGTGGAGCCTCTCAAAGACACAGAGCTGGCAAGCCCAGCCCAGCACACTGTGCCTTGCCCAGACATTGTGCTTTGTTGAGTGTTGCCAAGTATCATTTTTCTTTTAACTCCTTGTTCCTGGATTTAATAAATCCAGAACTATCCACCCTCCACTTGAGCCAGAATCCTCCCACCATCAAACATGCCCCATTTTATGCCTTCCCTATCTGACAAGGAAAATAATCTCCCCTACTTTTCTCCTTCATGCTTCTCTGTCTAAATCCCGAAGCCCTAATCCTGTTAGCATGCTCTGTTCCAGGGCTCTGTCTCCACAGGAGTAACATAATCCTGCAGTAAATCTAGTGGGTCCAAAGAGACACATACATACAGATGAAGGCAGGGCTGCTGCCATCCTTGGCCTTTTCCTCTTCCTCCCTCAGCCACTTTCTTCAGCACCCCAATAAATTGCATAGAAGCCAAGCAGCATAATAAATTGTGCAGGAGAGAAATTACCTCCTGCCCCCTCCCTGACTCACTGCCTCTTCAACTTCATGGCACTTTCTGTCTCCCTGTCCTTCATTTCTTTTGCTCCAAACTGCCAGTGGCACAATTCCCATATCCACTGGAACTAATGTAGCTTCAGCAACACCCCCCATCACCCTATGATGCTTCCAACACGTCAAAAATGCAACTTGTAAATGCTGGTGTGCAGCTTGTATGTGTATGCATGTGAAAAACTTTTGCAGTCCACATCTAGCCTAGACATCATGTCCCCTTAGCACTTGCTTTCTGCAGCAAATTAATTAGGCAGGTCAGCTCTCATTGATTATCAATTTAATTTCACATGCAGACCTGCTGTCTGGACTAAAACGGAAGTAAACATACAGTATGGGAGAAGATAGGCAGCTTTTTGATGCAGCAGTGAAAGTGAGTTCCCTTGACTGTTTCTTGGAAGGTGC
This sequence comes from Aegithalos caudatus, assembly GCA_013389925.1. NCBI lineage: Eukaryota > Metazoa > Chordata > Aves > Passeriformes > Aegithalidae > Aegithalos > Aegithalos caudatus. The sequence goes on along the minus strand of WEIU01023806.1, from coordinate 31,168 downwards.
TTTTAATTTGTTAATGGTTTTCCCATTTGTCTTCTGGCTCCAGCACCCTTGAGTATGTGTTCATGTGCATACGCATGTGTGCTCTCTGCTGAGTGTATATCTATTTATCTATCTATCTCCCTAGATCACAGCCAGGTTTTTTTTTTTTTTTTCTGCTGGTGTAAATTACTGTGACTTCTTATACTTCGATGGTGATATGTTGATTTACACCATTCGAAGACTTGGCTCAAAATATGTGCTGAGTGGGATGGGAAGCAGATAGGACGGGAGGAATAGCAATGTTCTATTTTGGTAGAGAGGGAAGAAGTCTTTGCTTTCTTGGCACTCCCAATTTCACACATTTTCTTGCTAGTTCTTCCTATGCTGTGAGTGCTAATTTGAGGCAGGATGTAGAGCCTGTTGAAGTCAATGGGCCTCTCTCCACAGTTGCTGGGGCTCTGAGGTCAGCATTTTCAGTACAGGGAAACCAGACGGTCAGGGTCAGACCCTGGTCAGCAGCACCACGACCTGTGGGCTCACAATGCATTTCCATTTGGAAAGGAGGCTGAAAGAGCAGGCATGTGGGAATACCTCAGGTCTCTAACAGCACCAAGCACATGTCCTCTGGAAGTGGCCCCTTTGTGTTATGCTGAACAGGGTGCAAAGCAATGACTTGCTGTGATCAGCTGGGGCTGTTCAGAAGCGAGGTTCAGTGGAACAGATCCTACCAGTGCAGCTGACAGCAGAGCTGGAAGTCAGGTGCCGATTCTGCCCTCACAAGCTGGCAGTCTGGAGTGTCATGGCCCAGATTCAGAGTTCATAGCTTGTTGAATGCGATCTAGCCTGAGTAAGTTGCTGATTTCTTAATCTAAAGCAGAATTGAAATTGCTCTTCTTGGAAGCAGGTAGTTGGGACCAAGGTCATCTAAGAGATGTTTTCAGCAATGCCTATAGTAGTGATATGGTTTTTGGGCTCAGTCCTGCTTCTGCTTTCTGTCAAGCTTGACTGTGCAGAAGTCAGCAACAAATTATGCTGGTGTAAATTTGGATTCTGGCCCCTGATGCTCATATGTGCGAAGTGAGCTAAAAAAGAACAAAACTTGAAATATGTTAAATCAAAAAGAGCAGCAAACCTCGTCAGTGACTGTTAAACATGCTGGTCCATATGCAACCTTTGGCTCATGGAGTCTTCACACTGCTGATGGTGGGAAGCAAATAGAGGTTGCCAGGTGAAGACTCTTACTGCCCTGGGACATCTGCTGGGGCCACCATTAGGAGCCATCCTCTGGGACAGAGGGACCTTTGGTCAGACCTGACCTGCTGCTTCTTGTGCTAAATAGTTGCACTGGCTCAAATAAACATTTCCTGTCCTCCGGTGTTAGGTTCAGAGGCAAGGTGTTGTGTGTCAGCTTCTGTGTTGGCATAAAGCTGAAGGCTCTGCTGTGGTGTGGAAATTTATCCGTTTAAATTGTTTGTGTGTGTGTCTGTGTGTCTGTGCCCATGGGTTTACAAGACACACACACACATGCGCACACACACACACATGCCTGGAGAGTTTCACAGTAACCACTCTTCTTACAGCCCTCCTGCTGGAAAAAAAGGGTATTTGGTGTCTGCTGAGCAAGGAAAAGGATGGGAAGTGAGGTCAGACAGGATAAAATAGGATATTAAAAACACATAAACCATGCTGTGTTGCTAAACGGTAGCAGCATGATATATATTCTCTAGATTAGCATTTCTGCTCAAGTTCACATCAACCCCTCATCCCAATTACCAGCCAGATTTGTAACTGATTCCCTCTGTGGGGTGGCTGCTCCCTTCCTTGAAGGAGTGGATGGCAATGTGCAGGGGCAGTCCAGAGCTAGCTGGGGTGCTGTGAACAGCCCTGTAAACAGCTTCTGCACACCCTGCTGTGCTGGATCCTGGGAGAAGAGAAGTAACATGTGCCATCTGCAAGCCTACAGCCACAAGAGACTTAAAAAATGCATCCTTAGCTGCCATTCAAGACAATGGGCCAGGATACTGCCTCACCCCTCTTCTGTCCTCAGTAGTTTGACTACTGCCTCCCACAGGAGACTAGTGCCAAAGATTATGCTCTCCTGCTTTCCTGAGATAAACTTATTGGGAACCCTTGTGCTTAGTACACATACACATGGTGGGAGCTTGCAGAAGAACCCAGCCAGCATCTCAGCGTGGATGTGGTTCCTGGCTGAGATAGGGGCATAGTCTAGCCCTGTCCTGAAGTGCTTGGAGTGAAAACAGACAATGCCTGCAGCCTTGGTTGGTGAGCTCTAGTGCTTTATGCTGGGACAGAGAAAGGGTTGAAAATTACCCTCCCCATGGGTATTTCCTCTTTCCCTCCCCTTTTTTTTTTTTTTTTTTTTTTTTTTTTTTCCTTTTCCTGCTCTGGCTTTGCAGCCTAAAATAGAAACACATGTATCCAGTCCTTGTCCGGCCTATCAAAAAAATGGGCAGAAGAAGTGGATCTAACATCCATCTGGTAGTTATTGATTATGGCCATCTGGTAAGGCAGCAGCCTTTTCATACCACGTGGGATCATAAACTCCCAAAAAGCTGTCTCCATGTGGCAGGTTTCATGTGCACGGGTGAGGCCAAGGCAAGGGGCTGGCTGAGCAGCAGCTTGTCACCCCAGGCAGAGGTGCATCCTTCCTGCTCACACCACTGCTTGCACATGATGTTTCCCAGGAGAGCCCAGAGTAAGGATGCATCAGGATGTCAGCCTGTTTGGGGGCTTCTGATCATTTGTGCTGGAGCAGATCTAGGTCTGAGAGCAAGCTCGAAGCAGCTGAGGCGTGATAGCCTGAGGTGCCTTGAGGTTCTGTGAGAGGCACTCAGGCAGAAGGCTCCTGGCCCTCCTGCCTGGTAGGTGAGCCCATCCACCATGCTCTCCTGCCAGCAGCTCACATCTCCCTGCAGGTGCCTGGTGCTTGCCTGGTTGGTGGCTGGCCCTGACCAGAAAGCCTTTCCCTGGTTTTCCCTGGTGAGATTATTTTGAGTGCTTATCTGGTGAGGATGTAACAGTGTGTGCAAATATACATTTGTGCCTCCCTTCCCTTGCAGACATTTCAGGCCAATGAGGATGCCACAGAGGTGGTTCTCAACAAGATCCACAGCCCAGTGCTCACCCGCTTCGTGCGCATCCGTCCCCAGACCTGGCACAACGGCATTGCCCTGAGGCTGGAGCTCTATGGCTGCCGCATCACTGGTGAGGGTCCCCTCCTCCCCTTGGCTTCAGTGCTTCTCTCTGTCCCTCCAACAGCCTGTCTGGGGGTGCTGTCCCTTGCCACTGTCATGGCTGCTTGTGGTGGGAATGGTGACGCTGTGACTAGCGTGGAGACACCCATCGCAAGGGATGCGCTTGGAGGGACAGGACTCCAGGTCCTGGAGGGAGGGGGAAATGCCCAGTGCTGGTGTTGGTTTAGCCTCCAGATCTTAATGCTGTGAGGAGAACCATGGGCACTTCCCTTCAATTACCCTGACTGTTGATGGCCTTTCCTTCCCTGCAGATGCACCCTGCTCCAACTTGTTGGGAATGCTTTCTGGCCTCATTCCTGACTCCCAGATCTCTGCCTCTTCCATCAGAGGCTATGACTGGTCTCCCAGCATGGCCCGCCTGGTGAGCAGCCGCTCGGGCTGGTTTCCCCGTGTGCCCCAAGCCCAGCCTGGGGAGGAGTGGCTGCAGGTGGACCTTGGTGTCCCGAAGAACATCAAAGGTGTCATTATTCAGGGGGCTCGTGGAGGGGACAGTGTGACCAGCACTGAGTCCCGTTCCTTTGTGAAGAAGTTCAAGGTGGCCTACAGCATGAATGGAAAGGACTGGGACTTCATCCAGGACCCCAAAACAATGCAAGCCAAGGTAGGCACTCCCTGGAGCAGCTGCAAAACAGGATATGTTTCTGACTAGCTTCAGTCTGCCTGATGGGGTCTTGGGAAATTGGCTGTCCACTCCCACAGAGACCTTGGGAGCTTGGGGTTGTCACCACAAAATTCCAGGTTGTGTCCCTTGGTGCTGCTCCAAGTCTGTACTAGTGGCCGTAAGTTCCACCTTTCCCCAGGGACGGCAATTTCTTTTAATTTTCTATTGTGGACCAGGCATGGGGATGTGGACATCACCTGCTGCTTCTCCAGCTGTTGCAGGTCAGAGTCCAAAAGACTGTGTGTTTTATTATGTGTTTGTGTTTTTACACAAAACAATTATGTTTTACACAAAATAATTACATATTTTACGGGAAAAGGTGTGGCTGTTGTGGTGTGCACCTCTGAAAGAGGAAGATGAGTCACAACTCCTCTTTAGGAAATTTTCTATATCTAAAGTTCCTTTCTCTATCTGAAGTCACTGGTGTGACCCTGAAATTCCCCATATTTTTTCTTTATCATTGGAGTTCCCCATAATCTTTCTGCTTAGTGGTATGGGAGTGGTAAGGGGCTTGAGCAATAAAGAAATTCTCTGCTCCTGCCTGTTCTGTTTTTATGCATACTCCTCTGCTTAAATTTTGGGTAAGTTTTAAATTTTCCTGATCCTTCATATGAGGGCTGATGCTATCTATAGCCCTCTGTTTATTCCCCACAGACTTTAGTTCGTGCATGTAAGCTGAAAAACAGCGGTACTTGGACTGTGGGGAAAACCAAGCATTTACACCAGCCTAGAACATGCAGTAGCTTCTTTAAGTACCAAAGGACAAATCTGATCTCATTTATATGTGAAGTTAGTGGCTATTCCCCAGGCTTCCCCTGCATGGCTTGGATCAGAATCTAGCCCCTGGATTCTGAGCAGAGGCCAGGAGAGATTGTGCAAGTTTCTTAGAAATAGCCTGGCTGATCCTCTTGAAACTGAGAAGAAACAGCCCAATTTCTGCTCAGCTGGGCTCAATGGCCTGGAGTCAGGCAGCTAAACTACTTGAAACTGTGTCTGTTCTGCCAGACCCAAAATATCAGATCTGGTTGAGAGCATGAGAAATGCACACATCTCTTGCCTTTTCTCTCTCTCTCTCTCTCTGTAGCTTTTTGAAGGCAACATCCACTACGACATCCCTGAAGTCCGGAGGTTTGACCCTGTTCCTGCCCAGTACATCCGAGTGCACCCAGAGAGATGGTCCCCAGCAGGAATAGGGATGCGCCTGGAGGTGCTGGGCTGTGACTGGACAGGTAGGAACCCCTACTCCTCTGCCCACTGGCTGCTCTGGGGCCAGGCACTAAAGCAGCAAGGTGCAAACTTAAGGTTATTTCCTGCTGTCCTACCTTGGCTGTGCTGTGGCAGGGAGACTGCATCCATGAAGGCAGCACCTGTAGGGTGGCTTGGCCCCACCTTTTTATTTCCACCTTGAAAAGAACTGGCCTTGAGGCAGGATGTAGCAGCAAGGTTTGGACCCTGAGCTTCCATGCAGAATATGTCCTCAACTCCCTTCACAATCATTTCAGATCTTTTATTTGGGCATTGTGCAATCTTTCAGAGTCTCTTGTGTTAGAGGACATTTGGGCTTTTTAGTCCAAATAATAAGACAAAAACTAGGTGGAGAAGCAGAGGTGCAGTGACCAATACTTCATATCCTGAGCTGCCACAACAAGGCTTTGCTGTAATAACAATAATCCCTCTCTCAACTGAACCCAATGTGGAAATCTTTTTGCAAACAAGGCTGGGGAGTTAACTCTATGACATCTCTACAAACAACCCTTAGACCCAGGAAATTTGTTCACTTTTGCCCACCTGTTTTTCACACGTGGTATGCCTTTCAGTCACCATTATTTTGAATACAGAGATGAAAACTGACTTCACAAACTCACTGGGATCAGTAAGAAATTGTGCCTTTGACCCTCTGAGGTTCAGTGGTGATTGATTTCTCCGTATTTTCACCCTTAAAGCAAAAAAAGCACCCAAAGGGTCACTGGGTCTGATGCTAACTTTGCAGTGCCAGCGGCTAGTTGTCCTCTTTTTTAATCTTTTATTTTTTAATAATCTGCTTACATATGAATCTGGAGTCCAGATGTCAGTGATAAAGAGGTATGATTTCCATTTTATAAACACATCTGTAGAAGGCATTTTCTTGTAAGAATTCCCATTCTAGGAAGCTTGAAAGACAGAGCTTTTTTTACCCTCTTGTGCAGTCTTTACTAGCATTTCCTCCTATGATCTGCTGCAAGATGCATTGCAAATGCTTAATTGCAAATCACACAACACATGTACACACTGTCAATAACAATAATTTTTCACTTTTGAAGTCCCTGGTAAATATCCCTGTGGACTGGCAATCCACTGTAAATTATCTAAACTTTAAATCAGATTAGATCTTAATTTAAATCTTACAACATCTTAGGATGTTATGGGAGAAGCAGGTGCGAGAAGCAGGAGCTGAGGGCTTTGTGCAGAAGTGGTCAGGCAGCTCCCAGATTCCTACTTCCTGCAGCTCCCAGGAGTCTCCAGCTGCCAGATCTCTGCAGAGTGCTGCTGGACAGTGCATCACAGCACTGCATCACTGCCATAAAGGGAGGCAGTCCCACAGGACCTCCAGCCATGTGCATGCCAGCCCTTCCCCTGCACTCCTCCAGTTCAGAGAGTAAGAGGGGTTTGCTGTCTTTAACTTCTTGTGCTATTTTTGGCCCAAGTTTTCTTTTACATATGTGTCCATGCTCATTTTCAATATCAGTAGCAACAGCACATGTTTTTTCCAGGCAAGGTGCTTTATTGTCATTTCCCAGTCTGGGTAATAATTTGCACATTGTAATGTTTAAAATTCAACTGCCAGGTCATAAATATCTGTAGATTTATTAATCTACAGCTTTGTAATCAGAGCAGGGCCTGTAATCTTGTGGATTCACCATGTTATAAAAAGCGTTTATATCCCTGATGCAACCTGGGGAGCAGAGATAGCCCATGGCATTATCTGCCTGTGTAATCCAGGCTGGCTACCTGCAGCAGGCCTTGACACCCCCCAGGCAGGGCCCTCCTTTGCTGGGAGGACCCAGGCATGTTACAAAACTGGCTGTGAAAATCCAGGCAATTGCACTTGCTTGGGAGCAAGATTAAGAAATGGATTAAAACAAGATAATTAAAAATACTTTCAAGTGAAGGTCTTAAGCCCATGTGCACCCTGCCCAGGTGTTTCTATTTCTTATCAGCAGCAAGCATCTTAATTACTGAGCTAAACAGGTAACAGCCACAACTGGGCTCACAAACTAGCTGGCTACTAACTCAAAAATTGGGAAGCAGGCAGTCAGCAATTGGCTTCTTTCAAAGACCTGCCAAAATTTTTCCTCTGAAGAGTGGGGAATGATGAATGTTCACTTGCAGCTGGGTTTCTCTCCTTTGAAGTTCCAAACATCTGGTTTCAATTGCTCAGTGACTTTGCATTTTGATTAGCAGTTACCACCGCTCGAACAGACACTTGCAGGGCTGGGGAGGAGTGGGAAAGCAAGCAAGCAAGCCCCTTTTTTTTTCACTTTCCATTTCACACATGACACTGTCCTGCCTGTTATTTTCATTATCTCTTGTAACCATCGTGTTGCGGCTCTGCCATGGTAACTGATTTTTCAAGATATATTTCTGCGGCTTGTCCAGGGCAATGCAACACTGTTGATTTACATCCGCTCAGCATCTGTGTCCCATATGGGACTTGGTTTTCAAGGTCCTTCCACACTGTCACATTTCAGCCATAAATCTTGATATACAGGAACAACAACCTAAAAAAATGTACCAGCTCTAAATAAGTTCCAGCTTTTGATATGTTGCTTTCACCTGCTGCTTTTTTTTTATTTTTTTTCCTTTTCTTTTCTTCTTTTTTATGGCATTTTTCTGTGCCTGGCTGCTTGCAATTTGCTTCTTGGTTGCAATTGGAGTTTTATGGGGTTGTAACAAATTCGAACTTACAAATTAAAAGACTTTGAGGTTATTTGGTATTTTATCCTGAACAAAAGACAGCCACTGGAAAAAAAAAAGTCAAAAACCCCAGACAGCTGATGTACAACATATTTAATAACAGGAAAATAAAAGGGCATAAAGGAGCCTATGGAAAATATTCAATGTATTTAGCCATTTCCTCCTGCTTCTGGCTTTATTAAATGATATCCTGAAGGGTGCCGACAAAGAAACACAATCACACATAACTGAGCAAAGCTGCCTCTTTCTAAAAGTGGAAAGAATCAAGTCTGCTGAACTCCATTTAATGCACCCATAAAAGGAGAGTTTGCTGGAACCTAATGTCATTTACTGTTGATGTTAATATCCTTCCCTTTCTTGCTTAAATTTCCCCTGACACCTGCTTGGAGGTTGTTACACATGGGCCACGTTAGAGAAAGGGAAATTGGACAGAGACCCTTTGAAAGTGTAGTCAGGAGCCTGGAGTGTGAAACCAGATGCTTTCTGCAGTGAGCCAGAGCTCACTAGGGGATCCTCTGGGTCCGTTTGCGGTTACAGCATTTGTGGGTTTGAGTGACTTGTTTTATAAATTGGCACAATTGGTGGGAATGTTGTGTGTGTTTTCTCAATGTGTCATAAGCCTTTATGAAAGAAAAAGATGTTCTGCCCGGGATCTCACTTATCCAGTAATGACAGCTAAGTGGATTGCCAACACCCGTGTAGATTAAAAAATTGTAGATTAAAAAATTAAGAGAAAAAGTGGTGTGTGTGTCTAAAGAAGAGGCTTGTTCAGCGGGAACTCCAAATCCCTAGAACTACCATATGGAAAGACAGTTCACTTGAAGTTCAAACCATGCTGACATTTGTAGCACGTGGAAATTTCATGGCATACTTGTTCTATCTCTTCCTGCCATTGTAAGAACGTAAGAAAAATATTTTTTTTGCCTTGTTTTTACTACCTGGGTTTCTTGTACTCTCTGTTGAAAACAGCTTCTCTACTCCATTTTTTGCAGATGTCAGGCCCACTGCAGAGACAGTGGTACCCACTTTGAAGAGTGAAGAGACCACCACTCCCTACCCAACTGATGCAGAAGCAACCGACTGTGGTGATAACTGTGGAGAAGAGGAGGGTATGTATCAGAGCATCACATCTTTATCTCAATAACTGATGGGTTAAGAGCTAGGAAAATACTCTTATCTTCCCATTAGCTCCAATACATGGGGCTGATTCCTGGAAAGCTTAGAGTAATATTATTAGTGATAGGCCAGGATTTAAAAAAAAACAAAACCAACTCATAAACACATCTGCCAAAATCTGATAAGTTCTATCAAGGAAGGATGGAAGAGCAAGAGATAACAACTAATTTGGTCCCTAGGGTACAAGACATGAAGAGCTGGTTTCCCAGCTTCCTTACATGACCTGAAGAAAGTAATTTAGTGCACTGTTTAGAACCATCTCCATTCCAGATCACCTCTTGGCTGGATGTCATAAACTCAGAAGGTGATTCAGATTGCCTGGCATGTAAGGCTCCTTTTGCAGAGGTCACAAAGTAAATCACAACATGTATTGAAGCCTGATGTCCTGAATGCTTATCTGCTTAAGGATCATGTTCCCTAATATCAGCAGCTTAAAATTTAGGAGGACAGTCTGGGCTCCTTGTGCAGGCAGTAGAGAGAGGGGAACACTAACTCCATGCAGGATTTCATCTACCCAGTCTTAGATGGCTGTCAGTTGTGCCTGAAATGGTTTGGTATCTGTAGCACTTGACTATTTCTTCTGACAATGGAAGAAGCTGAATGTTAGTTTAGACCCCATGCTGTGCTTGTTAAGAGGCAGTGATGGAGGAGGGCTAATCTTCTCTGCCTCAAATCCCTATCTGTTAAAGAAGACATGATATTCTTCTGCTTCTTGTAAGGGGGATGTGAGCATCTAAAGGTTGTGAAATGTCCCGATGAAGAGAAGAGGGTTTGACAGAGCTGTGCAAGGTTAGCTGTACAGTGCAGTGCTCAGGAAATGCATTCCCCTGGGTGCAACAGCAGAGCCTGGGCCTCAGCACTGGAGCATTTACACAAGAACTTCAACAAGAATCTCACAAGGAAAAGCCATCCTCTGAGATAGCTCCTAGGACTTCTGTCACTTCAGCTTTCAGTCCCAGATAAAAAAATTAATGGGTTTTAAAATTAATAAATTTATAAAAGAACATTAATTGGCTTTTTCACACCTCCTATGGGGATTCTGTACTTTAGTTCTAGAAATGTAAGTTGCAGAAGTAGCTCAAAGGGTCTGATTCTCACTGCTTTGCCTTAGTGATAAGCCTGTGCAACCCTGCAACCATTGAGGCACTTGGGAAAGTGCTGAGAGGAAATTTAGGCCAGTAACAGTCTCTGCAAGAACACAATTCCTGGGTGCAATCCAGGGCAAGGGAGCAAGCAGAGTATGCTGTGGAGCGTGGAACCAGCCTCCCTGTCAGCTTCCCTCAGATTTAGCAACAATTTTCATTCTCATACTCCATAAAACAATGAGCATGTTTCTCTGGACAGTCAGATTTATGACAGCCAAACAGAAACAATGCTGCTCTCCAGGGTATGAGATTAGATTGGAATAAAAGGATCCATGATCTGCATTGTTTTAGTTTGGAGTGGGAGCATGTAAAACAAGCCCTCTGCCCCTTGCAGTGAAGTTCTCCTGATGCCTATCACTTGAGTCACTCACCTCTTCTGGCTATCTCTCACTTTGTGGGCACTGTGATTTAAAACTTCCTCTTGCTCAGGAAAATCCTGGCCTATAATTAGGCTCAGACATGCACGTCCGCTGAGTGCCTGGTATGGATTCAGCCCGTTTCTGCAGCCTCCATGCCACATGACTGATTCCCTCAGCTGAAGGAGCCAGGAGCTGCCTCACTGCCACATGCAGCCCCTGGCATGTGCCCACCTGCCCACAGCCCTGTCTCTGCAGGAAAGCTCTCCAGAGCTTTCAAAGCTGTTGTCACAGGGGAATTAACTCTGCTCCTGTTTCAAGATGGAAAGTTAAAGGACTTGCCCAACGACCATGTGGTGAGTCCACAGCAAAGCTAGAAATAGAGGCTGGCTTCTTTCACTCAGAATCCAAAAGCTTGAGCTCATGGTGGCCCCACGTTTTCCCTGGTAACATTTCCATGAGAAGGTAGGAAGCAGTGAGTGACAGCTCTCCAGGATGACAGACAGCTCCCGTCTGGTGCAAGTGGCTAGGTCTGTCACTCAGGAGCTGGGTTTCTGGAGCACTTGAGATTCTCCTTTTGGAGCCAGGCAGGAACTGCTGAGCATGGGGCACTCAGGAAGGACTCTTCCCTGACATTTAAAAAGGCATTTAATATTGACCACTCTAGGGGAGGAAGAGAAGGTGCTGATTAGAGTCTGGAAGCATTTGGTTCTTGCTTTTATATTTGCTTAGTTTGGTGGATTAGCCACAGGACGTGGTGTGAACATTTTGATGATGCAGAACTTAAGGCTGATCCTTGGAGCAGAGGAAATGTGAGATAGGTTAAAAGCATCAGTGTGAGTGAGATTTCATGCTTTCTTCAGTTTTGATGACTTGCCAGTTATTTTAGTTTTGGGTTGTTTTTTAATAGCAACCCTTCATGGGTAGGTCATTTTTTAATCCGACTTTATTTTGCTTCTATTTCTTTTTATAAGATTTCCAACTCCCTGCAAACTTCAACTGCAACTTTGATCTTCCTGAAGACCTTTGTGGTTGGTCACACGACTTGGCAACCGGTTATACGTGGTCTTTTCAGCCTACAGACACCTGGATTGGCAACTCTGAACCAAGCCCTGACACTGTGCCTGGTAAGATGATTAATACCAAAGCAGGAAGAGGGAGCTGATGGGGCTTTCTCCATGTGAACAGTATGAATGATTATTGCACAGCTATCATGAGTTGCAAAGGCTGTGCAGATCTGAACTTCTTTTATGGAAACTTTCAGATGCTTTACTGCATGGTTCATGACTTATTTATAGGACTGTGACTGCTGGCACTGAATTATACTAACTGTCCTCTTGAGATAGCCTTGAATCAGACACTGGGCTTGAATCCTGTGGGACTGTGAAGGCTAGCCCAGACTTTGTTCCACATCCTGATCCAAATGTCCTCTGTAGGATCCAGTGCTTTTTCCCCAGAATGCATTTCTTCCTCTCCCATATGTTACTCAGGTTGCCTGTAGTCTTCAGCTACTCTGCACTCTGGGCTTGCAGAGGCTTAATCTCAGTCTCCTCCAAGTGAAGGATGAGCTAAGCCCTAAGAATGCTGGAAATGCCAGCTTCTTGCTGTTTGACTTTTGCTCTTTTTCTCTTCACGCTTTGGAAGCAGAAGATTTGCATGACTGTGACAGAGCCTAATTTATGGAGGACCTCACTGAGACGTGCTGGCATGGGTTGCAAGGGTGGCCAGCCTCTGGCAATGCGGTTGATAGATCAAGTTCTTCAGCTTCACATCTTGGAACTCACGCCAGGACTAGTGTGCTTTCCTTATCCCCCATTGACTTAGTGGCACGGTTGGCAGGAAGAATATTTGCCAATTTCCTTATAACAGTAGGCTGTGTCACTGTAGCACCACTTCACTCTCAGTCATTGCTTGTGAAAGTCAAGCTCTCCTGCAGGAGAGCTGGCTGATCTTACCTGTCCTGGGCTCTGCCCTGATGCCTGGTGATTCCAGTGCCTGTGTCCCACACCCAGGGAGCCATGCATGGTGTGGGTCCCTCCTTGCCCACCCCTGGGTAAGGCTGAGTCTCGGAATGCAAACATTCAGGAGAACCTGTTAGCCACCTGGCAGAGTCGCTGGCCAGATTGGCAGTGCCGCCAGCCAGTTGGAAAGCCGTGCAGCCAACACCTGGTAGGCAGTGCTAAAGAGGAAAATATGTATTCCAGAAACATATGGGAAGAGGAGAATCTGCTACATCTCCACACACAAATCACCCCCACACAAATGCACACATCATTTCTCTCTTCGGCTCCTGAGGTGCTTAGCTTTTCTCTAAGAGACACGGTAATGCTGTAAGTGCAGCCCATATGGACATCTGAAAAATTCTTTGGCGTGACATAGGGATACAGTGTCTGCTATGGAGAAAAATATTTTCATATTTCAAGTGTTTATCTCTTCAGCATTTGAGTGCTTTAGAAGATTAATATCTGGAGCTCAGTGGAGCCTCAGGCAACAGGAGAGAACACTTACAGTCAGCCCCAGACTTAATAACCCTCCCCATCTCATTCACTGTAATAATGTTTAATTAATATAAGTCTCCTGCAAGTAGGATAAAAATTACTTATTTTTATAACTCAGACTCAATTTTTCATTTCATTTCCTCTCCCCTGAGTCTCCCTACAATTAGTTGGCCATAGTTTCTTAGAAGATCCTGTTGTAACCCAGGAGAGGCTGGTGCTGCCTCAGACAGCAGCGTGCAGTCCTGGTTTTTACCCTTCTTCTGCTCTTTCTCCTTTTTCTCAGTTATGAATTGCACAGTTTCATTGTTGGGGCTGGGGAATGTCATCCTACTGAGTTCAGTGGTCTGTTTTTGTGCCAGTGTGGAGAGCTCTCCCTTAGGGTGCTGTGCAGAGTCAGGCACTGAACACTGAGGGGGTGCAGGCAGGAACTGCAGCACTGCCCTGCAAGCCATGGGCTGTGTGGGCAGGGGAGGAGGAGGAGGTGGTGGCTCCAGGGGACTGGAGTGACTTACCCATAGCAGTGGGGGAGCCAGCAGCAAACACCAGCACAGGCTGGAGGATCAGCATTGGCACTGCCATGGATCTGCCTCCTGGCTGGCTCAGGCAAGGCTGTGCCATCCTGGCATCTGTGGGCATCTGCTGCCGTGTCCCCACAGCACAGGGCTCCAGAGGAGTTGGAACACAAAGGCATCACTGCTGTGCCACACTTTGGTCCTGCTCTTAGAAATTAAGAAGACATGACACAAAAAGAAGCAACTATTTATTTGCTTTTTTCCTCCCTGAAGAGCTTTTAAAGGCAACTGGAGAAGCACGAAAAAGAGGCAATGCCAGCTCCTTGGTGGGGACAGAATCAAAGCATTGTTTGGTTCACACTCCCCCATTCTTCCCCTGCCCTTCCCTCGTGCTCCCTCCAGCACTTTGTTTCTAGTTAGAAAATTCACGCTCGGACTCCAGGGAGCAAGGAATGAAAAGCTGTTGTTCAGGGTGGTCTTTGCTTGTGAATTCCCCACCCTGGGGTGAGCAGTTGGGTGAAAGAGAGCAGCTGTGCTTGGTTAGAGGCAGGGCAAAAGTTAAGGGGAACTCAAGGCTGCTGGAGCCCAATTTACTCTGATTTAAAGGTGCTGGCCCAGGCTAGAGGCCATGGCTGCTCCACAGTAGCAAGAAAGTATGCTGTGCCTTTAAGAGCTATGTGGAATGTGTTTCTACTTCTTTTGAAAACGGCAAAACAAAAATTTAAATTAAAAAGGAAAAAATAATAATGAAAGGAGGAGCCCTGGCTCAGTCTGCATAAGAGAGAGGGGGAAGGAAATGACCATGGTGAAATATCCTCTGTGAGGCGCTTGATTAGAAAAGTCTGCTGAGAGACAGGCCTGAATTCCTCAGATATCTCCCAATTTCATTTTATGCGCTGCATGCAATTCCTCCTTGTCTTTGGCACAGAGAACTTCTCAAGACTGACAAGACACCCACTGCTCTCATTCCACTATTTTTATTTCCAAGATACTCTTTCAGGCAGCTCTGCATTTCTTTTTTTAGCCCTGTGTTCCTTGGGCTCTTCGCACCATGGATTAACTCCACGTCCTCTCCTGCAGGCTCCCATTACATGGTCTGGGGACCTCATTGGTGAAAGTGGACCCAAAGTGCCGAGCTCAGCAGAAGCCCAGCATGGTTCTAACTGCTACCTGCCCTTTGCAAGCCCAGAAAATACCACTGGCTCCCTTTTCCATACCCCCATAAGAGATTGTCAGGATTTTTTCCTCTATGGACTTTCAGATACTTCCCATCCGTAGAAAGATTCCCCTTGGCTGCACCTAGCAAGCTTCAAGGAGCAACAAGTTCAGGTTTCAATGAGATTTCATACCCCCTCCTGCTGCACGCAATGGCAGCATGCCATTGGTGTCAGGATAAAGGTCTTAAGACCTGAAAATAAATCTGGGTTGATAACTTGGGCACCTCAACTTTTCACCATCTTTGAATTTCACTGGGGTCTTGATCCTGAAGGGTCTAAAGATCCTGGGTTGTATCCTGGACGATGTGATTGTATTGCTCTCAGTGATGCTACACTAATAAGCCAGTACTGGAAGAGCTGGGATCTCCGTGTGTTGCCCATTTTTTCCCCTTCCCTTTTCTTGCAGTGCTTAAGTAAACACCCTGTGGTTCCAGAAGAGCACTGTGGGGTCTGCAGCTTTGCCATGCATTGCTTCTCCTTCGGGTGAACACAGCATCAGGGTCAGAGCCCTGGCAGCATCGTGACCCTGTGTTGTTCGGATGTTGGCAGCTGTACATGCACACAGAAAAGGAAGCACTTTTAACCTTGCAGCTCTCCTGACCACACAGCTTTTGGGCTGGGCTGCAAAAACCCACTGAGAGCTTCTCTTGTGGGCCACGGCCTTGCTGGCTTTGAGGGTCAGGAATGCTGCTCATTTGGGTTGCGGGCACTGCAGGGAAAGGTTTATTTGTTTCAAAGTGTTTTCAGCAGAGGAGTGTTTATAGTGCTCTGAAGTTTCGTAAGAGCTTATTTTTTAAGAGAAACAAATGTTAAGCTGTTTTTAAGCTGATGGTGACCCCTTACCATTCCTGTGTTTTTCCCATGGGATCTTTAAAAGGAAAAGTTTCATATTTTTCCTGCAATCCATGAGAGCTGCTGCCTGAAGGCCTTGATTCTACTGTGTCCAAACCAGCAGAAAGATTTTCATGGTGTTAACAGGGCAGGGCTGAACTGAAGTGGGTCTGCACTTACTCTCACGAGAGTCTCAGGGCTTGTGCCTTAGGGACATATTTTGACCTCAAGGGTCAATCCTGTGTCCTTTGAAGTAGGAAGGAGTTTAACATGTGGGGTGGTATGAAAGTCAAGCATTTCTGTGCAATGAGTGAGCAGCTGCACACTGTGGGAAGGAGACCACATATCCATCTCTGTCTCTCTTTGCTCCCCTCATGTGTGGTGCAGACTGCCTCTCAGCAAAGCTGTACGTGCCTCTCCTGGCTCTCATTTTCACAGTGAGGACAGCAAATGCTAAAAAGTCCATGATGCCCTGGCTGCCCACAGCATGGCAAAGCTGGGACACCCCAGCACCCCGATCACAAGAGGTTTGCTGAGTGTCAGCTGGTCTGTGTGAGTTCCCTGGCTGCAGGCTAGGGCCAGGCTCTGGCTGTCCTTGTGCTCCTACTGTCCTTCATGAGAGAAGGAGGTATGGCCATGGCCTGTTCCAGCAAAGCTCCTGCTTGCTTGGCTGGGCTGGAGGCAAAGGAAAAGAAACCATTTCTCTGGGGCTCACTGCTTGCCTCAGTCACTTTTTGGACCCAAACACCAGTGAAATTCCCGCTTTAAAAAGCAGGCGGGATGTTCTCTGCAAAGCAAGATACTATCCCTCAAACCTCATCGTGTGCAGCACCCCATGTCTTTGCAGCAGTGAGTCAGGGCTGGGGAAAGCAAGTGTGTGCAGGAGCAAGGGGCAGTGCAGTCTGTGCAGTGCAGCACCAACCTGGCTGCAGGTGTGCAGGCACAGATGCTGGGCTGGTGGGGCTGTGCACACCTCTCATGTAGGGGCAGGCCGAAGGACAAGCTTAGGTGGCTGGCAGCTCACTTAGCATAAAGGTCTGGCTCTAATTGGCATTTGATTTGTCAGGGACACTGTGCCCGCCCTGCACTCCCTGGGGGAGGTAGTAGGACTCACAGTTGCACCGTGCTGCTGAGGGTGTGAGGCTTAATTGAGAGGATGTGATGGCAGGTCCGTTAGAAAGGCTCCGGAGAGCAGGCTGAGAGCTTGGTGCTGGGTAAGTGTGGGATTTTATGCCTTTTGACGGGCTGATTTAGAGACTGAAATGGCAAGGACTTGGCAGGCTAATTAACACATAATCAAAATTGAGGGGATTTTCCAGTAGATGCAGTGATCTAGTTAATATAAATATTAGTTTTATGGAGGATTGACTTCCCATCCTAAATGGAAGTCTGTCATTGAGGAGAGGCCTGTCATGAAATTATAGTGGCAGCCTTTTGAGGTGAATTTACATGATTTGCCAAAAAATTTTAAAATATGGTAACTATCCAATTTCAATCTGCATATTCATGCAGCTGTCGTTCCCTTGCTACCAGACCACCCTGCAGTCAGGAGGGCATCTGAGCCAATTTGCTCCTCAGGAATGGCAATAGCTGATGCAGCTTCCACTTCACATGCCCCAGAAGAACAGCAGGATCGTGCCTCACTGGGATGTTCCCTTGGCCATAACACAGTGTGTTTGGGGTGACATTTGGGGCTGTGCAAGCAGCAGACAGTGCCCACAGCAGTGTGGTCACCCATGGGATTTGACAGACAAGAGGTGGCTGCCACTGGGCTGCAGTGCTGCCATTAAAGCACATTGTGCAACAAAGGAGAGTGCAGTGACCTTTGGAGGGACAATATCCAGTGAGGGGGAAATGCAGAGGGAATCTGAAATCTCAGTAATTGCTTGTGTACATGCTGCCCAACATGTTTTGTTGGAATACCTCCAGATGTCCTGCTGAGATCCATGAGGGAAGGTGCTTTCCTTGGGAGATGGGGTGAGATGTGCAGGACCCAAACACAGGCAGGCTGACCTTGCAGAGGGGGCACCTGCTGTGGCTTGTGCTTGCAGTCTGACCCAAACTGTGAGGCTTCATCCCCCACTGCCCCTAATGGCCTCTCAGATGGCTTCCTAGCAGGAGGGGACAGGTGTGCCAAGAGAAAACCACGTTGCCCAGATGGTTGGTTTGCAGAGCCCAGCTGATGATTTATCCAGGAATCACTGCCATGCACACATGAGGGGCTCTGCCATCGTCTGGCTGGGGTGGTTCCGTGTTCACATTACTGCCTCCCTTACATCCAGATGATCCCATAAATCTTCCATGAGATTTATGCCGTAGCATCAGTTGCAAAACAGCAGTAAAATGCCTGAGTGGATTTGTCCTGCCTTTTTTGAGCTGGTGCTTTGAACTACTAGTGCCGGTTCTGTGGGGGATGTAACTAACGTGTAGGAATAGAGACTGCAAAGCAAAGTTCTGGGAAAGAGATTAAAATGCATTTCTGATCCTGGAAGAATTGATCAGCTCATCGTTGCAAAGCTCCCTTCAAGTGTTCTAACAGGGGAAATCAGTCCTTCAGATGCTTTCTGTGCCAAAGGCTTCCATTTACTGTATCAAACAGAGTGACTACTGGAACAACTGGGCTTCCACATGCTGTTCTAACAATTAGCTCCAGAGTGCCCTTATTCAGTCAGTCTCAGCAAATTTGTAGGGCTTTTCCAAAGGTCCAGCTAGCCATTAGAGTGATCCAGCCATTTCATCTTCAAATGACATAGAAAGTCATGCCTGCCTGCACTCAGCTTTCCACCCCAGAAACTGGTACTGGTACCAGGAGCAAGAGCACATGGTACCCAAACCCACTGCTACTTGCAGGGTAGCAACTGGAATCACTACCCAAAGGCTGAGCCTCCTTGCATCCCTGGGGACTGAGGGTAGGTCCTGGAGAGCTCTGTGGGCCCCAACAAGAATTGGGCAGGGAGCACAGGAGATGGAAGGTTCCCAAGTCTCTGAAAGATCCTGTGTTGCTGAGGGGAACATTAGTTTTGGCTGCAGTTTAGGAATTTCTTTGATTTCACGGTTTGACAGGAATGGGAACAAACAGAAGGTCAGTGTCAATCCTTGCAGGAGGGATGTGACTCAGAGGCACACAGGCTCTTCTGCTGAAGTGGCAAGGCAACCACACTGGATACCACCAGCTCCCAGGGTGTGGATAATGGGAGATGTCCAGCTGCACAATTAGAGCAGTCACCTCTGGTCAGCTGTGGGCTATGGGTAGATTGAAGGATGGTTCAAAACCCTGCACTCAGTCAGGCTGCTTAGATACCGGCACCAAAGGTTGGTCCTGATCTTTGAGGATCTGGATTTGATCATTCTTGAGCCTGGGTAGTGTTTTTATTAAAGATTTGCCTGTGAGACCATTTCAGCTGTGAGATAAGTGTATGCAGTCTGATTTGCTCCCTTGTTTGTTGTTGCTGTTCTTTTCTTGTTGCTGCTTTTTTTATTTGAAGAGGCTTGTAGTGAATTACAAAAAGAGGATTTTAATTCAGGAGACCTTGATGACTTATTATGCCTTATCACTCCTTAGGCATGAAGTACAGCTTGTTCCTTTTTTTTTTTTTTTTTTTTTTTTTTTTAATTCCTCCACTTGTTTATCTCCCACATCTCCTCCTCCACTACTACCACTCTCAGGTAAATCACAAGAACACTCCTCCATTAGAAAACGGCATGGTACTTTTTCAAGTGATTCACTCAAGCAGGAGTGGGCAAACACACTTTGATCCTTTTTTCTGCTACTGTTTGTTGGCATAAAGTGCCAAGTGGCCTAGGGACATTTTATAGGTGCTGGAAAATTTTGCTAAAATGTTGCTGTTTCTTTATGTGGCCAGTCAGGAACAGATTTGTCCTTTGCACAGCAAAATCAGTGAAAGTTCATAGGAGTGGATATGCTTTTGAAGTACTTTGATCACACATGCTAGGACTAGAATGATGGCAAATATTCCTTTATCTTGTCCTAAATTTATTTTAGAAGGCTGAATAACTCACAGTGGTTGGTTTCTGCTCTCTGGCACTGACAATCTTGCAGTAGGGCCAGCGCCATTGATTGATCTCCCTTGGGCTGCAATGTCACCTGACTGCTGAGCAGCAGTGAGGTCAGCTACTGTTTTCTGGGTGGGACCTGTCTTTCCATGGATTCCAAGTTCAGATCTCTCTGGTTTAAGTTTTGGAGGTGTTTTGTGTGCACTTTGCAAACATTCTGAGTACAGACACTGCTCTGGCCACGGCTGTGGGCACTGAAGCCACGGGGGGAGCAGGGCAGGCAGGGGCAAGCTGCTGCTCAGAGTTTGGCCCATCAGGCACAGCAGGCTAAGATGTGGGGGAGGGAAGTAACAAACCCTTCAGTGTAGTTCTAGGGCAGACATAATCCTCTTGTGCATGGGCTGGCACATGTAGGCATGAAGCACCAGTGGCACTTGCCCACTGTTAGCAAGAGCAAGTGTGTGCATCCCTCTGTTGAGCAAAATGCAAAATCTAGCAATATCTGCAGCTGGCCTGTCTGGGTCACCTTGCACTGCAGCTGGAGCAACCCAAGGGTCTCTGTCGTGACACTGACCATGATGGAGGGACAGGTAAAGATCACTTCAGCTCCACGCTTGGCTTTCAGTCTGTGCTAAGGGACTTCAGACATCCAAGCTGCAAATGGGAAACTCCTTGAGGCTTTCATCAGAGAGGGCTGGAAACCACTGATTCCAGATAAAGTCAGGTGTGCCTGGGGATTTGTATCCATGGGCTTTTGCTGCTATTGGTATTCAGATCAAATATCTCCTGTTCCAGCCTCAGCCTGGAACTTCTCCTGGGATATCAAGTGTATCAAATCTCTCCTCCCTGAGGACTGACAAAAATGTGGCACAATTTAAATGTAATATTAGAACAAGTGAATCTGCTGTTGTATGTATTTCAGCTACCTTCAAGTTTGCAACCAACAGTTGTGACCTGTGCATGCTTCACACATTGGGTCCATGTCCTTCCTCTGTGCTGTGCTTTAGAGGCTGTTTTGCTGCATTACAGAAAAACCGAGAGCCAGAGTTTCATTTTGTTGTCTGTATCCTCAAAACAAGATGAGTTTTCAGCACTGGCATTTAGAAAAACCCACCTCAGGCTTGTTCACTGAGGAAGCTCCCAGTAGAATAAACACACATACTCCCTGCCAATGCAATTATCATGGCATCACTTCCTCTGACAGTAACTTGCTCCAGCTTTTTAACTTCTTCTAATTATGTCAGTCTTTTTCTTAAGCACTTTCTGCCATGGGTCTCCTTACCCAGGGAGAGGGTGGTGGCTGGTGAGGGAAGTGTGCCACTCGATGTCCTGTCTGGGCTGCACAAGGTGCAGCAGTGCCACAGCTGGATGAGCACACAGAGGGAGCCAGTGTGAGACCCCACTTTTGCAGGCATGGGGCTGCACTGCCCTGCAGCACTGCCAAAGCCACTTGGCAGGAGGTGAACACTTGTTGCCAGTGGCTGCAGAAAAATAATAGAATTGTGTTTTCCTCTCTGAACAGATGTCAAGAATTACCTGCAACTGCAAAGCAGCGGAAGGCGGGAAGGCCAGCGGGCCCGGCTCATCAGCCCCACCATCTATCTGCCCCAGAGTGCTGTCTGCATGGTTTTCCAGTACCAGGCCTGGGGCAGCAATGGGGTGATGCTGCGGGTCTGGAGGGAAGCCAGCCAGGAGCACAAGGCACTGTGGGTCATCACGGAGGACCAAGGGGAGGAGTGGAGGGAAGGCCGCATCATTTTGCCAAGCTACGACATGGAGTACCGGGTAAGATGCTTGCAGAAGGTGTGCTGGACTAGGGAGGCTTCTCCAGCATCTTGATTTCAGTGTTTCAGAACCCGGGCCCATCCGTCATTAGGGAATGTGGCTGTTTTCATTGTGTTTCTCAAGTTACCATAGTAACTAAGCTACACTGTTTGTTATTCTGAGAGTGCCTGTCTTCTGCACAGACTTGGGCCTTTGTTCAGCCTGTTGCCTTTCATGTTCCTCAGATCTCCTATTTTGCAAATACTCTCCTTTTTTTTTTTTTTCCTTCCTTTTTTTTCCATTTTGTTTTGTGTATTTCTTCCCCCTCCAAATGAAGGTCATCAGACAGTTTGACCAGAGGCAGATGTGCAGCTCCAGGGAACAAACTCAGCAGCCAGGAGAAGTGGGCAGCTGGGAGGGAACACAGCCAGCCCTTAGGGTGGGCAGCAAACAGCCTTTCTCCAGCCTCAGCTGCAAGTGTTGACATAGAGAAGGAAGAGAATTCATGAATCCTCTTCTCTGATACCTTAGACTAGATCAGAGGGCTGGGTGCAGGGCTGTGGGATCAAGGCCCTGTCCCACTATCAGGAGATCAGAGGAAGAGGAGGAATGAGTGGAATAGGAAGGGAGTGTGCTGCCTTGCCACAGCCACTTGAGCCCCTCTGGCACAGCTGTAGCAGCACCCCATGGAGTGGAGAGGCTGGGGCTTCCAGGAGTGTCTTTGCCATGGTTGTCCCTTCCAGGCAGCGTGACATTTCCCAGGCAGACAGCACTACTGTTGTCACTTGTTAATGAGCAGCAGCACAGCATCCAGCACCCTCCAATGCAGCAGGAAACATGGACTTGCAGACTTGAGGCAGCACTTCAATGACCACCCTGGTGGTGTGTCTTGCTCCAGCCAGCTCTCAGCCCTGACCCAGGAGCTGCTGCTGTTAGGCCACTGACCCCTCCAAACTGCTGCCTCCCACATGGCTTGACAGCCCGACCTTGGGACTCACATCCCAGATATTCCATTGCCTGTGCAGCCAGATGCCCAGCCCTTCAGGGAAGCCCTTGCAGGCAGGCATGGATCCCAGGCACCCTATGTGAAAGGGAGCACTTAATACAGTGAGGGAAGGTTTGTGAAGTACGTAGCCCTAGGATATTATTCGGACCCTTAGAATCCTAGTATCAATAGGGTTGGAAAAGGCCACCAGGATCAACAAGTCCAATCATTAACCCTGCACCATCCTGTGCAGTGCTAAACCATATACACAAGTGCCACATCCACATGCCTTTTGAACTTCCAGGGATGGTGATTCCACCACTTCCCTTGGCAGCCTATTCCAATGCCTTCAGAGTAGGCAGGGGGATATAATGCAAAAGCTTTGCACTGGAACTGCCTGAATAATTTGCTTGTATGGGTTTGGCTGTTTAATAAAATACCAGAAAACACAATATGCCTACAGATAAGAATGATGGGCACTGGCTGACTACGTTGTGTGCTAAATGTGAATATACCAGCATTAGCTGAATAATGGCATCATTATGTAAATATTCCAAGTGTCTCACTCAGCCGTTCTTAGAGCTAACAACACTACTTATTTGTATAAATACATTTTGCTTGTGATTAAGTAGTAATAAAGCTGACCCTTCCTTCTTACGTAACATTGATGGGAACAGCACTTTACAGTTAGTGTGGCTGCGCATTTTGGTCCTTCCCTTCCTCTTTGTGATCATAGCTCAGTTAATACCACATGTGATTAAGTAGTAATAGTAACTCAGAGTTATGCCATTTGCACCATTTGTGCAAGGGCTAGGGGAGTTCACTGAGTCTTTATTCCTTATGAGATGCATTTAACTGAACAAATTGCCAAGAGCTGCAGGGCCAGGCAAAGATCTCTCTGTTGAACCTGTCCTGTGCACAGCAGCTTTCCCTGGGAAAGGGGCACCAGAGGCAGGGCAGAGAAGCAGGACTAGTGTCAGGTGATCCACAGGTCTGCAGGGAAAGCCAGGAACAATTTCCCACCCTTTCCCTTGGGAGCAGCAGTCACTCTCTGCTTCTCAGCTTAGCATTGACATTTCTGTCCCAATTTCCCACAGATCGTGTTTGAGGGATTTATCCGCAACGGCCACTCGGGAGAGCTGGCCCTGGATGACATCCGGCTAGGCACTGACATCCCGTTGGAGAACTGCATGGGTACGTGCTGCATCCCGCCGTGGGGGCAGGGAGGGAGGGGCAGCTCAGGCTGGGAGCCTTGGCCTGCAGGCTGTCAGGGGCCCCTATCCCCTGGCTGAGTTACCAGGAGTTTCTGGGACTTTCACTGCCCAGGAAAGAAATGAGGGCGACTCAGCCTCTGGGGGACAGGGGCTCTGCCTGCGTTGGTGTGAGGAGAAGGAAGCACATGCCACACAAAGCTGAAAGAGCAGCTGAGGGTTACTGAAGACTATTCTATGTGATAAGGACATACACCAAATTTAAAAGGAAAGTGCTGAACAAAAGAAGCCAGCTGTCAGTCAGTATTACACACTTAGAAGGGCTGACAAGTTCAAAAGGAGCCTTCTCTAATAATAAGAAAAAAAAAAAAAAAACAGCAAAAAGGTTTTACAGCAATGTTAACAGAATAACAAAAGAAATTTTTGCCCTAGAATTCACCATTTCCCAAACCAGGCCAAAAGCCAGGTAAAAACAGAGAGGACCTGGGGGAAACAAAAAAGAGGAAAAAAGTGTTTTTCAGCAGTTTGCTGGTGGAGCCATTGCCCCGCACTTTTTCTCTAGCTGGCATATCCATGCAGTCACACTGATGGCTCTGGCTGCCATCCAGCTTGGGTGCAGATTTAGAGGTATCCCAATTGAGCATGGGACCAGCAGTACTTAATTAGTGGGATCTGTGCTGAGAGCTGCCCAGAGCAGCAAGTTCCTGCCTTTCTGCATGACCTGAGAGAAGCATGTTTCACTGGGAAGTGCCTGACCCATCCTGAAGCCAATGGAAAAAGCAGAGAAGAGCCTTTCTCCTTTTTGGACTTTGAAAAGCCCCATTCAGTGATGCTGCTGTTTCTCACTCCCACCAAGGGAGGAGGATCCCAGTGCCTCCTAACCCAAGCAGGACAAACACTCTCTTCCAAGGGGTGTTCCTCAGGGGAAGGAAGCACCAGACAAACCATGCTTGGGAAGAGCTTGTTACGTTGCTTGCCCCCCTATGCAGGCAGGTGAGGGTGAGGATGGTGCAGGAATCAGCACTGATAATAAAACAGAGCACTAGGACTGCCCCAGAGAGGCTTTTAAGCACCCTCAGTCCCCGTTCCTTTGATGCTTTGAACTCTGCTGGTCTCCCATCTGCCAAAGGAGCTAATACTTCAGATGTCAAATTCCTGGTATTTAAGGCTTGACAGTGGTGTTTTAATCTCTTGCCTTCTATGGCATTAAAGAGAAGCAAGACTCATGATTAACACTAATAGTATTTCCTATCTAACTTCTTTGGAGCTCAGCAATTCACCTAGCTCCAGTCTTACTGTATCTTAGGCCTCATGAACCTAAAGCTTAATATTTCAAAAATAAAAACATTAATAAATTACAAAGTGTCAAGCATTTTCAACCCAAAAAAACACACTCAACTGCTACACAAAGTTATTTTACCCAGTCCAGGAAGTTGAATGCAGATCTTAAAACCCATAAGGATTGTTTGTTTCAGATCATTTCCAGCAAAGGGCTCCCATGGCAAAATTTAACATAACTTAGGGGTCATTTCCAATTTCACCAAAATAATAATGATATGGCAGCGATACCGTGCTGCTCTCCTTCTTTCACAACCATGAGAATAGCTGACTCCAGCACAGGCTACTGTTTTTTCAAACATTAATCCTTGGAAGTAATCTGATTCCTTTTTAGCATGAAAGAATGCTAATAAGTCACAATAATTTTTTCCTTTGACAAATGTGTCATTTGCATTTTGAACCCGAGTGATGATTTCATAGCACTCAGTAGAGCCAGAGTCTGCTTCTGTGACTCACAGGCATAATGCAGAAATAATCTAAAAATAATCAGAAGTCTATTACTTCTGTAAGAAAGTAATCAGTAGTAAGTACCGATTATTGCTTTTCAGATCCAGTAATTTGTAATAGATTACATCTTCAAAGTATCTTGAAGGAAGGAAAAATATCATTTGCCTTTATTTCTTGTCAGTGGGAGAGGGAGAGGAGCAGGGCATCACTGCCCAGAACTAACACAGTTCCCGTGTGAGTAACAGTGCCAGTGTTGAGCCAGAAACCAAAACCACTTTTGGAAATTTAGGGGGTTTCAGGGTTTTATCACTGGACCAGGTGAGGCTTTGTCATTGGATGACTCAGGCCAGCCAGGCTGAATCCAAATGACCCTCAACCTCAGACATATTTTCCTTGGAAGTGTGTTTGAGTCAAAGCTTTTTGTGTCTGTTTGGTCCCAGCTGGGCTGGGTTTCTCACAGTCCTGGCTGAGGTTGGCTGGCTCCCCTTGCTGTTCCCAGAGAGTGGCTCCTGTGGGGCACAGCCACATGCCTGCTCCTCCTGGCCACTGCAGGTGGATGGGGATGTGAACTGGGGGCTTGGTGTGTAATACTGCCCTCTCTAATATGAGCTTTTGTCTTTCCTCTGCAGAACCCATCACAGCTTTCCCAGGTGAGAACTCCTACTTTCCAGGTAAAACTGCATTTCTCTTGGTGGTTTTGTTCTGCTGGCATGGGCTTTTACATCGAAGGAAAGCAATGTGTGTGCTTGTACAAACAGCAAATGTTCTCAGCACTGAAATGGCAAGTGTGTACTAAACCTCCCCCACCACAGCAGCAGGAGATGGCATCATCTGACTTCTGCTAGGTGACAGGGAACAGGCAAGCAGGCAAGGCCCCTGTCTTGGGACTGAACAGCTTTAGGAAACCTGCCATCATGAGAAGCACTTAGATCCTGAAGAGCAGCTAAGTCCAAAATGGGAAGACTGAAGAATAAAGAGTAGTTTTCAATTGACTCAAATGGAAAAAAAGAGCAGCCAATTAAAAGTGAAATCTGGTGGCAGTAGTTCACATTATTTTGAGGGAAGATTGTTCTCTAGTTCATAGATGCCCCAGCAGTGGTGTGCAGTGCTGGCAAAGGAGGGTGGGGCCAGTCTGCTTGGAAGGGGAAGGGAGTTGGGAGGTATAAATGAGCAAACTGCCATGAGAAGCTCTGAAGGTAACAGTGAACAAAAGGAAAACAAGGTGAAAACGGTGCATTTAACAGTTTAAGTCTTGCATAGAAATTAGGATATTAGAAATCAGCATTTCTCTGCTGATCAAACCTGCAGGAGAAATGTTGGTTTCTAGCTTCCAGCTATCCTAGGAGAAAAGGTGAGGAACTCCAAGAAACTGCCTCTCTCTTTTCAGGAGGTGTGCTGTTTGTCTTGCTCTGGGGGTGGGAAAACTATCTACTTTTGCAGACATCAGTTTAGTCTGAGGGGTTTACCTGTTTTTTAAATTTGGATTTTCTTTTCCTGCCTGCCTCTTCAGGAATGTGTCCGGGTGTTATGTTATGATGAGCAAACTTGGAGCTCCCCTTAATTTTGAGAGTTGTTTTGTCGATTCAACCAACATGCCCTTTGCTTTCAGTGGGACATGATACATTACTCTGTACTCTTTCCATCCCCTGCTGTGCTGGTGAACTGTAAGATATGGCTGGACTCTACCCTAGAAGCAGCTGCATTTCCATGTGGGCAAAGCTGTCTCTCCTGGGTGTGTGCATTGGGAGCAGTGAGGGCAAAGTAGGTGCTGAGACTGAAGTCACAGGTGTGACTCTGTCCCTGGGGATTCAGGCTGTGGAGTTCTGCCAATGTGAGAGGGAAAAGTGCAGGGTCTAACACCATGTTTTACAGTCACACCCATACTGTGACAACTGGGAATTCAGTTCTGCTTGTTTGTAGGCTGCTTATTTATCTGATACTCAGGCTTGTGGTGTTACTGAAAAGCTGCTGTGATATTCTCAGGTGACAATTAAAGCCTCACAACCATTCGTGACTTCCACCGTTGCTCTGCATTCTCCTAGGCCTGGTCTGGTATCTATTTTGTGAACACCATCCTTGTCTTTTGGGACTTGTTACAGTTTGAATCTCTCTCTGGGTCCTCACATTCTATTCTAAAGTCTATCCTAAAGTCCTGCTAATTCGTATTGTTTGTCTTCCCCTTCTCCCCTGCCCTGCTGCCTGAGTGCCTTCATCTTGCCATCGTGTTCCCCAGGGCACACTGGCTGGGGAGGAACAGTGAGGTCCCTGAGCACCAGTGGCACATGCTGTTACAGGCACACCTCCCCTTCCCACCGGAACTTGCCAGCTTGTTCCAATGGCTCCTGCCCATTCCTGGATCCCTCAAGGACACCCTAGCATTGGTCATAACAGGGGAGCAATTGCAATTGCAGCAAAAGGTTGAAAAGGTTTCCCTGGATGACAGGCAGGAATAGATGGCATAGAGGGATGGACTGACCTAGGAAAGAGCAAAATCCAGAGGGAAAAGATGAAGTGAAAATAAAGACCAGAGGCAATTACATGATAATAATTAAAATGAGGGAGAGACAGACATGCCCAACAGAAGGAGAGGGTAAAATGAGGGAAAGAAGTCCCTGGCTGGAGAGAAGAATGGAGCTGGAGAGAAAAAAACTCTGCACAAATTACTGAGATGTTCTACAGCCCCCACTCCTGCAATTACAGATGAGCTGAAAAAGTCAGATGCCACTAAAAATAATAGCAAATCCTTCCTCTCCTGGCTTGGGAGCAAAGCTGAAAATATGCACCTTACAGGCTCCAGGATCACAAAGCAAATAATAAGAAGAGAATTTGTGTAGGTGGAATATGTTTCACCTGGCAGGTTGGGAGCTTACAGGACCAGGAAAGTGTGCTTCAACTGTACTGCATTTGAGCATTGATGCATCCCACCCTTAAAGAAAGGGTACAAGTGTCTGGAAGAAAGGAATTAGATAAATACCAGGCTAAAAATAAGAGATATATTCCAAAAAATGCATGGAGAAAAACCATGGGGAGTATTTGCCTTTGGGTCTGGTGGATTCTCTCCCTGCAGGTATCCTGAAATCAAGATAGAGATATCCCCCTGGAGCAATGACAGGTAGCAGTTATGGGGTTGGGACTGACACTGGTTTTGTGGCATTCAGATTAGATGAGTGTAATACCTGCTTTCATCTGTGTCATCTATGAACAGTCCAGCTGTGTTGCTTGTCCACAGCAGTTAATGTCAGTGATTTCAGGAAGGAATATGAGCTCTGACACGGCAGTAGCAGAGCAAGGCAGGCAACCCTCTAGGCAGCTTTCTGGAAAGGATTTTCTCCTTTTTTTTTCACAGATGATGATTGCTTTTCCTTCTTTTGGTTTTGATTCTCACTGTAAAACTCCAAAACTAGTCTCTAAAACGTGTTCCCTATTGAAAAGAGAATGGGGCAGTACCTAGCCAGGTTGGAGGTGTGAGCACCAGCAGCACAACAACATAAAATATCCACCCTGTAGGGATTAAATCAGGTTTCCACTGACTGGTGTTCTAAGCTGTGCCATAAACACAGCAGCCACAAACTTGACAGCAACAGCGGGAGGCAGTTCTTTATTAAGACAAGAGCACTAGTGAATAAATGAGGAAGGGCGTGTGTGTGTGTGTGTGGCAGAAGGCAAAGGGGAGTGGAAAAATTATTAAGTTAAGAAGATGGATTTTTTTTTTCCATCTCCCTAAGCAGTGAACTTTTCCACTGATATAACAGAAAACTTCCAGAGAGCAGCAGAGCCAGTAAAAACAGAGCAGATAACATCAGTTCTGTGTGCTGAGTGGATGGGCAGCTATATTTAGTGGCTGGCAGTGTAAGGAAGAACAATCATTAATGTTGGGAATTGGCTTTGTTAGGGCTTAGAGACAACTGAGTGTGATTCCTTAATGACTTCAGTTGCTAAATGAACTCTCCAGACTTTTGCTATCTCCTCAGCAGGACCATGCAGTGCGGAAATGGGGGCTGAGGAAGGGCTCTGCACCGCCCACCACGCTTGAAGCCCTGGCTGGGACATCTGCAGTGGGTCAGGGCCAAGCAGGGGCTGTCCTGAAGCTGCAACCAGCTTGAGTTCCCCCAGGGATCTTTCCCACATGCAGGATCATCTGCAGTGCATCATACTGTTTCCCTCCATCCCCAGGCAGGCAGAGGGCAGAGATGCACAGGGAAGGGGCAAGGGCTGCAGGCTGGGCACTATGGCACATGCTCCTCTCTGACCAGGCCCACACTTTGTGAAGGCTCAGCCTTCCACTGGAGGAAGCCATCAGGAGGAAGCCTTTCTCCCGCTCTCTTGAGACGCAGGAGCTGTTGTCACCTCTGACACCCACCCCTCTCCCCTTCCCAGCTTCGCCCATGGGTCCTGGTGCATATCAGTGATGTGAGAGGCTGTTTGTCTGTAAACCTCTCACTGGAACAAGGAGCTGTGTATGCAGAGACTGTCACCAAGTGTAAACACAAGTGCCCTCTACACAGTGAGCAGCCCCACAATATCCCCAGCCCTGCAGCCCCGTGCTGTCAGGCACAGGAGAGGTGTTGCTGATCCATTGGGGATGGTGGTGGGTCACATTCGGGTCTGGGCCATCTCAGCCAGCTGGATCTGTGGAGGGAGACAGTGGGAGGTTATCAGTGAAGCTCAAGGGAGCATTGAACATGCTCAGGCTCACAGGGAGCTGGTGGCTGCTCCCATGGGATGTCCCACACTGCCACCCCCATGCAGATGGGTGAGGGGCAGCAGCTGCTGAGGGAGACACGGGGATGTGCTGCTTTCATTCCCCCACACCCGCATGGCCAGTGGAGTTAGGGAAGGAGGTCAGAGGGCTGCCTGCTCCCTACTTTTGCCATCCTTAACACACAGCCCAGCCTGTATCCTCTTCTACAGGCACTGCTGGGGGGCAGGAGTGACAGGGCCACCCCCACTCCTGATGGCGAGGGGCAACTGGGGTAAGACAGGTTGAGAGCAGCATATCTGGCAGTTAGGCTTCTCCTGAGACATCCGAATTTCTTGCCTACAATGACAAATATGTGGGTGGTTCCCAGCCTCCTGCTCTGTAAAAGCAGGATTTGTCTTGCTTGTGTGTTTTTTTTCCTAGCTTTTGAGGTGGTATTTTTTGTTGTAGCTATTCATCTGGGTGCAATGTTCACTCTTGGTTTTAGTCCCTGTGCTCAGGTTTTGGGGAATGGGGATGGGAAAAAAGCCTTGTGAACAGCAGGGGAATTTTGCCTCATCTCCTGTGCCACTAGCAGCAAAGCCATCACCATCCCAAATTTCCAGCCAGTGACTCTGTTAGCAGTGTTTGTAGGGGAGGGCAGAGGCCGTGCTGCAAGATGCCCTTGCTGCTGGCAAAGCTGAGTGCATCCTGCACTGGTTTGTATTTTCCTCTTGGCATCCTCCAAGTCGGCTCAGGAAACCAAGCTGGAGTTTAGTTAGCACAGAGCTCAACAATGTGCTGACACCAAACCCAGGAGCCCCCAAAGTTCTGCTTGCCAACACCGAGTCAGGGGTCTGCCCCCCACTAGCCAGCCAGGGGCAGAGGATGAGAGGGCGAACACG
>WEIU01023805.1:113876-128895 GCA_013389925.1 Aegithalos caudatus | reverse complement strand
TTTTTTTTACATTTTAGAAAAAGAAAAACCTACTGGTATTTTTCATGTAGAGACTTACAGGTACATGGACTTTTCTAAACATTTCAGCTCCTTTGCGAGCATCCAACAAAGCCACGTCTTGGGGAGTGGAGATGATCACAGCTCCTGGGAAAACAGGAAAATCCTGTTAAAATGTATATTATTAATTATTCTGCTAAATATTTTGAGTATTTAGTACATGCTACTAAATTCAATGTAGTCACACATTTATAAGCTTTTAAGGAAGAAAATTATGCCAGGTTTTGTATTATTTAGTGATCAAAATAACAGATACGGTATGAAGTGATAAAAATATTTTTGATACCTTTACCATAACTTTTTCTATGTACAAACCATTTATACTTTGTACATGAGAAAAATTATCTAGTATCATACATCTGCATGCTGACAGACTGCAGAGGTGGTACTCTGGGAATATCTACACAGTAACAGTCCAATGCCATAATTACATTTGAATTTTAATTTAATAATAAGCCTTGTTCTAAAATCAGGAGGCAGCTGCTTGTAATCAGACTGCTGTTTTCTGAACCTGCTATACTTTCTTGAACCATATCACACCAGACACCACCACTTGTAAAAATGATACCAGAGGAAGAGGCCAACTGATGCACACTTGTACTAGGCTTGAATGAAGTGTTGCTCAACACTCAGACATGGCTCCAGGTTACCTGATAATTAGTACTCCTGAGAGTTATTAAGCATACAAAACAGAGCTCCTTGTCAAAGTTAGATTCTAAAGTAAAGTAAGCCTACAGGTTACTATCCCGTACTGTTATTACTTCTTGATTAATACAGCATGAAAAACCAATACAGACATCAGAATATTCCACATCACTTCACAAAGAGCATCTTTTTCCAAATGCTCAGGGTTTTCAAATCTTATTTCCTCAAAACTTGCAATAAAAACTGTTCAGGCTTGTCCCCATTTTATAAAAAATGTAATGTACAAGGGAGCATTACTGGTCAATTGATCAGCTTTGGTTTCACATTGACCATCTAGTGTCAAAATTCCCTATTACAGAAAGACTTCCGTAGAGTGACATTATGCCAACCATGCAAAAGAAGTTTATGTTAAACTTCACACTAATAGCAATTACAACAAAAAAATTTAGATGCTTGGGACAGTTTCCTACTGGGCAGTTCCCAATCCTTGGTGTACATGGCAAAAGAAGCGGTGAGTACATTTCCAGAGGCACACAGCCCTGACCTCGCTGGCACGGACCAGAGCACCAGAAGTCCTGGCATTCTGAGAGCACTCCTGGCTCTGGCAGCACTGGGACAGGGACTGCCCCTTACAGCATCCTCCTACTGCCAGGTGGGATCTTGCCTGCTGACAGCCAGCCGTTTCCAAACACCGCCTGACAGCGTGTTTGAATGTTTGCAGCCAGCATTCTTAACCACTAATTTGTGAAAGAAAAATACAATCTGGCACCTCACTCCTGAAAAGCTGCCAATCTCTGCCTTACGCACTATTACGCACAAGTCCAAGAACTGAATGGCACGCGTAATGTACCAAGCAAATGCAATTTTCCTATTTGCTAAAACTCTGGCATCCAAATAATTTTCTGGTATTCCCAAACCAACCTGTCTTCAATGGCATCACAAAGAAAAATGTATAAGCCTTTCAGTTATACTGAAATCACCTTAGCTCCTCATTTCACCAAACACAGGGGGTACTTTACAAGCAGCATTGAAATGCAAAGTCCATTCCACAAAATGAATGCACCTTTACCCTAAAAGCACAGGCCAAGTTATTTACACTCCGTGTTCTTGAAATTTCTGCACATTTGTAAAACAAAAATCTTTCAATAATTGAACAGAATGCTTACTATTGCTTTTTTTCCAAGCACAATTGAAGTGAAATATGTGCCTTGTGTGTATATGCACATTTATTCACACCCTTCTCTGAAGACGCTGGCTCAGCATTCCCTGGATCTTCACATAGAACCCAACATGCAGTCAACAAGACTGAAGTCTACATTTT
Organism: Aegithalos caudatus; assembly: GCA_013389925.1. NCBI lineage: Eukaryota > Metazoa > Chordata > Aves > Passeriformes > Aegithalidae > Aegithalos > Aegithalos caudatus. The sequence goes on along the minus strand of WEIU01023805.1, from coordinate 126,872 downwards.
CTGGTTCATTATTAATTGTTTTAAGAATCTAACAACTGGCATGGCATGAAGGACAGACTATGCACAACAAAAACACCCACTGGAATCACAAGCAGCTTAACAGAGATTTCTTACTAACATTCTCATACAAAGGGGAAAAGAAACAAACAAAAATGCCAAAAAGGCCCAATGGCACATTACAGAGTTTGTGCTGCCACAAGCACCAACTGTCTCTACAAAACCCCTGGCTCCTGAAATGCATGAGTTAAAATTAGGCTTGTGGACAATCTCCATAGCTTCTTCCATAGAATGAAAGCCAACATGCTCAAGAAATTCCTGTTGAGGGTGTAATAGTTATTTCTCCCCCGTTTTTCTTTTTATTCTGAGCTAGTTACAGGCAAAATTTATTCACAGCCAGCTTGTACTGACTTACACCAACACCCTGTGAAACAAGTATCTTCTCTTTCTTTGATATATTTGCTAGTCCAACAAACCCAACCTGAAGTTCAAGAATTCAAATGATTTGCAGCATTATTTCCTTTACTAGCAACCAAATACGGCAAATGAGACTTTTCACAGTACTCCCCTCCCTGAATAAGTTTGCATATATTTAATTCAGAAAATGATTGAAATAGTAAGCAAGAAAGAATGCAGCCTACACTTTCCTTGCTATCTTGGCTCTACACAGTTAACAGGAATATCAAACAGTAAAGAGTTATTCTGATCAATAAAGTAACAATGGAATTCATGCACACAATGTCTCTTGAAGGAATACGTGCAATGTTTACACAAGTGTCTGAATGATACAAACTGAGGCTAACAAATTGAATGGAGAAGCTGCAGAAACGATAATGTTTTCACATCACACACTGAAACATACTAAAAAATCTGTGTTTGCTGTTGTGTGCAGAAAAATAGTTTCTGTGCCTTGAGCATATTAAGGATATCTAAGTAGAGCACGTTTATGCTTAACTGACTTACTCCTGCATCCCAGTTTTTTTTGAATTTCAGTGTATTTCCTTTGACAAAAAGCTGATACATGTTCACCACATCACACTGAAATCTGTGTAAGGGTCAGGTTGGAAAGCACCACTGCAGATCACCCAGTCCAATCCCCCTGCTCAAGCAGGGTCCCTTAGAATATGTTACTAAACACTCTGACCAGACAACTTTTGAGTATCTTCAGTGGTGGAGGCCCCACAGCCTCTCTGGGCAGCCTGTTACAGTTTTTAATCACCTGCACATTGAAGAAGTTCATACTTAATGTTCACATGGAATTTCCTGTACATTTCTGCCCGCTGCCTCTCTTCCTACTGCTCAGTACCAACAAGAAGAGCCCAGATCCTTCTTGACACTCTCCCTTCAGATACCTATAGACATTGATAAGATGCCCTCTCAGGCTTCTCCTCTATTCTCTCTAAACAGCCCCCAGTACCTCATAAGTGACATACTGCCATCCCCTGTTCTTCTTGGCCTTTTGCTGGTCTACTTTCAGGAGCTCAGTGACTCTTTTGTACTGAGGGATCCAGAACTGGACTCAGCCCTCCAGGAAAGATGGTATTAGTAGAAACTATGTTAACTGTATTTTTAATCCTTAGAACACATTATATATAGAGACAGAACTAACAATATCCTGGTAACACTGATGTTTGCCTTTCTATTTCAGCCCCAGGTCCTTAATCCTCAGTAAAAGAAAGATGCAACTACACAGCAATTGGTACCCTTCTGGTGGACTGGTGCTCAGGAAATTACAAGCACTCAAACAGCCTATAATTTCTGTATTTAGAAAATACCACCTATATTCACTGCATCATTAAGGCTTGCATTAGATGCTTGCAGTTACAAAGCGTAAGGTGAAATCTCACCAAACCTTAGCTATAGTTAATTTGTACCCAAGCAAAAACCACAGAGCTCTAAAATGCAGCTATCAGCAGCAGCATAGGTCTACCTTAGGATGAAAAGGATGCCCCCGATATATTATATATATTACATTATATATACATTATATTATATTATACATATTCCTTTTCCCCTCGAGTGTCTTCACAGACAGATTTCAGAATCAGGCTGCGTGTCTCTCATCCAAGAGAGACAATTAATGATCCCAACACACACGTGTATTAGACCACGTCTTCTATCAGCCTCCTAGCAAACAGTGCCACCTCAAAAGCTGTGAAGTACAACTGACCAGGGAGAGTGACACACAGTACTAGAGGATAAAGACACAGAATAATTTTATCTGCTGACTGATAGGCACTGAACACGCTTGGCAAGGAACCACATTCAGGCCCAATACAGCTGTAGACGGCCTGATCTGACCACACCACTCATGCACTTCTTGTAGTTTTTGCTACCTTTTCCATTGCATTAAATTCAAACTTCAAGGTGACATATTCCAGGCACAAATAGCCTGGTTAGCCTGACTTTTCTCTACTGTGGATCTCTTTAGAGCCCCTCTGACCTTCGCTTAAATTTGTCCCTTCATAGATAAAGTTTGCCTGCAATTCCAGATACATCTTCGCACCTGAAGATGCAGAAAAAGGTCTTGCAAGAACAAAGACTTCTGTCTTTGCTGTAATTTCAATTGGCAATTATTAGAAATATAATCTAACATTAGAAAATAGTTCATTTTCTTGGATAAACCTTATAAAGAAGTTCCTTTAGCTTTTGTGTGTGGCATCTCATTACAAACAGCAACTTAAAAGAACCACAAGTGTGATTTTGCATTACAAAATCCTCACTTCAACCTCATAATATAGCTCAGAACTGTCCCAAAGGCTGGGTCCTGGCTGCATCACACCTCCAACCTGTTTGCTATCTTCTTGGAAGAGTGATTGAACAACTGCTCAGATGTTTCCAACAGCCAGACATCCTCCTATGCCCAAGCACTAGAAGGTAATAAGAGACCAGGACACCACCAAATTGCCTGCATGAAAAGAGAACAGAAATCTTACAGCAATATTCCTCCTGTTCAGTGGAACTGTCAGTGAAACAACTAAGCAGAGGAGTATCTCATGTTGGATAAAGCTGTCACCCTAAAGCTAAACTGCCCTCATCTATACTGATCAGTAAGTATTATAACATCCATTTCACACCAAATCACATGAGCAAAGATGTGGAATGACAACTCCTACAGTGGTAAAACATTTGGGTTTGGTCATGGCAAACTGAACACATATGTCACACTAATACAATTTACAATGAAGTATTTATTTAGTGAAGTGAAAACACTGAAAACATCCATAACATCTGTGAACAAGCATTATCTGCAAAGTACAGGCGTAAAACAAAAAGCTAACCCCTCACAGACACTCCCACCTTCACACTCTTTCTTGGCTGAATTAGCATTTTTCTGCTTAACTCCATTCCACATCCTGCTTTCAAGGGCATTTGCCAATCATATCTAGATTATTATGAGAATTGTACTAGGCAAGAGCAAAGTCTAAATTGGCTCTGACAAATGAATATTACTTTTTTTAAAGGACAGGTCCTAATCCAAAGAGGAGAGCTGGGTAAAAGAGTAATTCTACTGCAGAAAAAAAGACAACAGTGAGATTACTTCAAAATCAGCTCCCCAAACCATTTTGTTTACTTTTTTCCCCTCAAGGTGGGGATGATAAGGAACAGAATTGAACATTTACTTCTTTCAGAAGAAATAGCTAGAGGAGAAAATGCAGTACATTTATTCATTAATTTCTCGCACCTTTAGCAATAATCAGCTGAACACTAGACTAGTTTGTTCTTCCTATTCAGAATAATTGGTCTAAAAACCAACAAGGCAATTGCAGTTAATCTAGTACTTAGCATACACTTAGCCACTGTTGCCAGACCTCAGAGAGCCCAGTTTGCAAAGCCTCTATTTTGACAATTTTTTTCCTGAATACCTGGAAACTATTTTTCAGAAATAATAAAACTTAAAGAACTTGCACCGAATACACTATCAATTCAGCTTCAATAGGTAATGTGTGTTAAATCAAACTCCATGAACCAAGAATGATATTTAAATTTAAAGTATGAGCTATTATTGTGTAAATTCATACCATATTTTGGTCTCTAAATTAAGTTTACAGAGTCTACTGAGTCTGACAATTCATAATGAAGCACCAGGAGTGTCCAAAAATAAGATAACCCTGACAATAATTTGCATTTGTCAATTACATTTATTTTGACAACAGAAGCAGAATATTTCAACATGCAAATTATATTTGGATAAATACAAAGAACTGTTCTAAAATCCCCACTGGTGCAACTCAGGGTTTGTTGTTTTTTTTTGTTTTTCAATCTATCCTAAACCCACTTGCCTTTCCTTTCCTGCAGCTATCTAAAACATCAAAAAACAGCATGAAATGAAGAGTAAATCTACATCAAAATCTGATATTAAAAATATTTGCCATTCAGAATTAGCTCAAGAAGAATTTACTATTACCCAAATGGCTCCCTTAAAACAGCTTTAAAAATTTACTGCAGAAACTAATTATGTACCTTCACCACAGAAGAAGAAAGCAAGCTCAGAAACAGAAAAACGTACATTACCATTAAATCAAAAGGAAAGATCAGATGCTTTGCACCTGTGGTGTGCACCAAAGTAAGAGATGTGCAACAAGGGGTAAACAAACACTTATACAAAGAGCAATGTCAGAACACAGATACATTTCTTAAACTGTATGCTACACACAATTTGTAGTGTAGCACTGGGCTTTTTTTGATCATTTCTCCTCTGAAAAGACAAGAGGACAGCACCATACCTACTCAGCTTTCAGTTTCAGATAGCTTAAGAAGTCACCCTTGCACAAGTTGCAATTCTTTTCCATGCTAAATCATGCACAGTTTTGTGAAACATCAATAGTATTTTTTTAAAGCTGATTTGAAATTCTCTATTTACTTTGTTTAATGTTCATTTCTGAAGAGACACAACTCCCTGTTCATCACCTGGAATTCCCTGTTCTTGTATATTATATATTGAGCCAAGATCTGGTTCTGTTCAGTCCCACACACTGCTATAAAATAATTGTGCACAAGGCTACACCCTGGTCTATATGACATTGCCACAAATATGAGTAAATTATTTCGTTTGCAAGTTAGGTGTGTCACATGACAAAGAATTTAAAAATACCAAATGTCTTCAAGTTGGTGGCATCATTTTACTTTTCCCTGTTCAATGTATACTGAATAGAAGTAAGATTTTTAATGTTTAACCAGTACAGACAAAAATGAGTTTTTTGGTTTTACTTAAAATAATCTATCAAAACAGTGCTGCCAAAAGAAATCCCATTCATTACCTTTGAAAATATCATATTTGAACTAATAAAAATTCCTTTAATAAATATTTCAGCCCTACCTTAAAAAAGGCATTCAGGAGATAATTAAGAAATACATATTGCTGAAATATGCAACCATTCAGAAAAATTCTGTTTATAGAATAAGGCAATTAAAAAATGGTAGGAACTCCATGTTATGTTGATTTTAAATCTGAGGTGACAAAAGTAATTTCCTGTATGACTAGCAATGACAATGCTCCTGCTTTTATAGAACTTGAAAAACAAAACAGTATTCACATTGCTTTCACTTTGCTTATCTTGACTAATTGTCTTTCTGATTCCTATTAACAACCTTTTTAGAACTCATTATTACAAAGACTATAATAAGTGCTTTGTGTGGGGGAAAAAAGTTACTTTCACAAGATGGGAAAATTAAGAGCACTGAAATAAAACCTGAAGCCTTTTACCTTTCCCTCTCCTTTACAAACAGTCAGTTGAATACTCATTACTGCAATTATTAAAAGATTGCTCAGTAGGATATTAAATTATTTGTTACTCTCAGTCAGCTTCCCACCGGGCAGATGTATACTTCTAATGGTTTTCACTGCTATGGTACCTCAATATCCAAAGAAAAGGGTGATATGACAAGCTTTAGGAAATGGAACAATTCCAGTATTAACCTGGAGCTGGTTCTGGCAGCTGAGGCAGGATCAGCCTCTAGAGCTGTCAAGCTGTCACACTTGACTAACACTGCCTTCACTTAAACGTTGATGAGGAGAGGGCAGCAGACAGCCTAACTTAATGGTCAGCCCCCACAATGCAGCTTCTCCAGGAGGCAGAAACGCCCATGAAGGGCTCTGAGACTGCCTCTTGAGCAGAGGTGCTCTTGCTGCTTCCCACACAGCCCTTGCAATCCAAAGGGAGAGAATAATGAACTGCTTTTCCAGTCTTTAGGGATGCTAATTATCCACCTACAATAATATTTATTAAATCTATGGTTCCTTTAGCTAAATGATCAAACAAATCCACAGAGTTAGATTTCTCAATTTAGCAACTAGGTAATGCAAAGGAATCACAAGCCTTATCATTCATAATACCATTAGTTCATACTATATCTTGATAGCAAACATTATAACATCAACTGAAACCCTCTGTTTTTAAAATGTTTAAAAAGCTGGAAAACGTGTAAGGATGTTTCTAACTTTTCCAAGCATGCATGCTCAATACATGCTAAGGAACCCATTTCTGGAAGTTCTATTCATGTAAAAGATGGAACAGAAGAATAAAGTAGAAATAAGGAAGTAGAACTCAACACAAATTAATTAACAATGAACATGAACAAAGCCATTTTCTCCAGACTGACTCTGGATTTCTATTTGGAAATCAAACTTGCATCTGAAGAAAGCAGTGGTGTTTACGCAGAAATAGGTACCACATTTTCAAGCTACCATAACACTCCTCATCTATGAGTTTGTTGAAGAATGACTGCAACATGAGCAGTTACAGATGGTTAAAGAATAAAACACCAAACATGTTTCCTTGTAAGCTGACTAGGACTAATAAAACCAAAAGTCACAGTAGTTTCCTTTTCCATCTTCTTTTAAAGGAGGAAAAGTACCCACACAAAACTGCTGCTTGCTCCAGCCAAGGTAGTGTGAGGCTGGCAGTCTCTTTAATGATCGCTGGAATTAAGACATTTTTTGTGTTGCTTTTACACCCATTAGGTATTCTTCTAGTCTCCTTTTGACTCAAGAAAGCTATTGGACCTGTGATGCAGGAAAAGAAACCAGTCTTGTAAAATTTAAACCCAATACCATTTCACCTATCCTATCAGTATCTCTCCAACGCTCAGATGTTGCAAAGCTACAGTTTTCATGCCCCATCTGGGCCAACCCACCATAAACAAAACATCATTACCAGTGCTCTTTCTCCCACTCACAAAAAATTCTGTAAGTGGCTGGCAGTGATGTGTGTGAGTTTTGTAAATTTAGAGGCAAAATAAAAATATTCTACGCTATCCTGAGGAAGCCACAGATTAATAATGAAGGAATCATGAATGCAAATACTGTATCTCACATATGCATGAATGCAAATCAAAGAACTTTCATGCAAATTAGATAATGCACTTTAAATTTACTAAACTAAGATACATGTGTTGTCTCTGAGGAAAAACAGAGAAATTATTCCATTAATACCATGACTGTTCAAGGCATCTTCAAAGGACAAAGAACAAGAAAACCAGAGAAGGAACAGAGCTGCACAACACCAAATGCTTTCTGTACCAAAGTAAAAAACAAAGTACTCAGGAAATACAAATTGCAAACAAAGATGGAGTTCCCAAACCAAGAGAATTCTGTACACTGCTCCAAAGATATGACCATCAAAATCTGTAACATTCTCTTCCACACCCTTGAAAGGAACCAAGATGAAGAAAATAAGAGTATGGTAAAGAATGCAATGGACTCTGAGAGAAGAGACAGAAAGTACCTAACAAGCAACACAAGAAAGAAGAAGAAAGAAGTTGTTCAAGCTGTAATAGACAAAAATATGTCCTTCCAGTGAGAGTGAAAAATAGCCACAATAAACACGAGAGAAAACTCTTTGTAGATCACAAATTCACCAAGCCAGTAAGAACACAGGGAATTATGTATCTTATCACTCCTTGCCTGCGATGTTTGTCTTCATCAAAAGCAGAATGCATTTTTTTTTTTAAACTGCATGAGTCAACTTCAGCACAGTAAACAAAACCAACTAATGGGAAATACAAATGTAAAGTGATGCTATCAGTCCTAATTTTATGAAGCTAGGATTGATGAAAAATCAGCTGAACGGAACAACTGTACGAATAAAGTCAAGCCATTTCAGAATTCAAATAAAAATCAGACATCAGCAAAATTTAAAAGACATAGAGGATTAAAGTAATTTCCATAACCTCTCTGTCCCAGAGGACCCACTGCACCACCATAACAACTCACAATACTGAAAGCAATGCAGAGTTCTGTGTGGAAAATCAAGAGTCTAATGATTAAACTTTTCCTAAATTATTTTAACATTTAGGTGCCCTGTAGTAAACAGAAATTATCAATACCCATTGTACTTTAAAAAGCCCCTAATAAAGCCACAACTCTTTAACTGCATAATTTTACTGCCCTTATGTACATTATTCAATTAAATTCTACCATACCAAAAACTTCTGTGCCACAGTCATGTTCTACCTCATTGCTTAAAACCCTGGGAGTTAAAGGCCTTCCTGCTTTGCTACTGACACACACAACCTTCTAGGCACTGTATCTAAGAAAATGGGTATGAATCACTATTTTATTTTATTCTCTTTACTATGTAGTAGGTGCAGAGAAGGAAATTTTCTACTACAAAACTTAGCAATTTCTGGAAAGACTGCCTTTCCTTCAAGAGCTATAGTTGACTTATCCATCTTTTCAAAACTTAGCTTAAAAGAAAGTAACACAACTGTAATGCCAACATGTTAAAAATCAGTGATAATGTTTCCAACACCACACAAGTAATAAAACAATTCTTAGCATGCTGTAAAGAAAAATAAAAGTAATTTTTGACTGGTGTTTTAAAGTAAGATTTTTCTAAAGCTATCAAACTTAATTAACTACAAATCTCTGAAACAGTCAAGCAAAACACATACCTGCAATTGGAATATTCTGTGATACTGACAGTTGTACATCTCCAGTCCCAGGTGGCATGTCAATCACTAAATAGTCCAGTTGACCCCAGTCAACCTAGAAGATAACAATATAAATATATGTGGAGATTTACATGTTTTTATTCAGGGCACTTTATGTTTTAGTGTAGTCCTTGTTTCTTGTAATATAAACCAGTGAACCAAGGACATCTAAAAGAATGAGATGCCCTCTTAGTCACACTTTCAGCACAAGATCAAAACTGATCACTCAAAAACTACGAGTGCAACTTTATCACTAACTCCATTGGCATAATTATATATTTCCCCCAAAAAATTAGCAATAACTTAAGATGTTTACTTTGCAATTGCTTAATCAAGGGTTAGAAGCAAATGTTAGGTTAAACTCAGGCTAAAAACAAGGGGTTTGTGCAACAAATATTACTTAGGAGTTATTTCCATTAATCTAAGACTACTTGCCTTCCTTCTTATCACTTGTTGAAACTACGTAGGTTATTTACTACCACATATTTAGACTTTTATTTCTGTTTTGTTTCTATGAAGTTAGAGCTATCAGTACTAGATTTTTTCCCTAGAAAAAAGGTGTTGGAAGAAAAATAAAGAAACAGGACACCCCAGATTTGTTGAATTAAAATCACCAGGTATAATTATACAGAGTGACAACATTCTTAGCATCCCAATATTTAAAAAGTTTAATGGTTGCTAGACATCAAATGAGAGCACCCATTGAAGATATTTAGACTCCATTATGAAATGTGATTACTTACATTTTTTTTACTAGGACAGACTTTCCAGGAAAACCAAAAAACTCTCCCTAAATCATGGTGCACCAAGATAAATGTCTTCTTAATGAGAACAGAAATTATCCTAGGCCTACCCTATATAATTGACAGCCTTCCTGTACTTTATCTAAGCACTTCCCAACAGATACAATGAAGTATACCAATGCAACATACTGCAGACTTAATGCAAAATTGGGAAGTGTTTAGATAGAGTAGAGGTACATTTCTGATTCATACAACATATACAACTGTATGTGCTGCTTGGAAAATGCCAAACTAGAGCATTGTATTTTACACATTTCCTCAAGTGTCATTCTAACAGCAAAAAATAATCAACACTCTGCAATCCCCTAGCTATTGTCATGGAATACTAGATCCTGTCAGAGAAACACTCATTCCTTTTCATTCAGTTCTTGTATGGATCATGATCTTCTAGGGAAGCACATCCCACATGAAATCCTGATCATTAACCCACTCTGCACTACAGTGAAAAATTGGATTTTTCAAGAGAGACCAAGGGAGATTTCAGAGCACTTATGAGAGAACAGAGGTGGGGAGGGTTAGCTGAAAATTCTAACTTCAGGAGTCTAAATTAGGGACTCTCAGGCACACCTCCCTTTTCTCATTTTCTATACAAAGGCTGCAGGAACACTACACCATGCCTAAGACAGTCTAGCTGAACAGGAAACGCCCCTTATGTTAACCACAGCAAATGCTGCACTATTTTTCACATTGGATATTGATCTATGTCATCCAGTATCCACATCTCACCAAAAAAAATTACATACATCTAGCAGGCTTCTAAAATCAGTTACCATTCATTATCATATTGAGACTATATAACCCCAAAGAAAATCTACATATATGTGTAAAAACATACATACTGAAACAATCACGAGTAGAGAAGTGATTTTATCTGAAAAAAAAGTGTGGTTTTTACTTTGGTTTTCTTAACTAATCTTGCTTAGTTATTCACCAGATCAGTGCCAGCATTGATGAACGCTTGTGCAGTAAAAACTACTTTGCTCACATGAAGGCATGAACTTCAAATTTCTAGGTTTCTTAATTGAAAGTCAACCATTATAAAGGTGACAAACTGAAATCATATGGATTTAGTGGTTTACAACATGAATAAAGCCAGATTCCCTGAAGACTTGCAACTAAACACACAGATCATCTGTAATTAATATGCATAAATCTCAATATGCAAAATCTGGATCTTTCATAATAATCACAACCATTGTGAAATGCTAGGTAGGTATAGAGAGTTTTAGTTTTTAAAAAACATTAATGGATTAATTTAAAATACCTCCCCCCTCCCACATCTTCATGAAGCCTGATTCTGCCATCTTTTGCTAAGTCCATATATATATACACACAATATTATAGATACAAGATATATAATTCCAGTAATCATATTCTCCTTCCTTAAATGCTTCTACAAAAGAGAATTTCTTAATAAACTGGTTTTTTTTGCTTTCTGCCTGCAGCAAGATGCAGTCTGGAAGCACATCTACGAGTGGCATAGCACTGTCATTCTAACAGTTTCTAATCACTTTGTCTGCCAAAAACACTTGGGTCACAAAAAAACAAAAAAGCTTTCCAGCAGCAGAGGAGAAGACATCTTGTCACTGTATAGAGTGGAAGAGTGGAGGAAGACAAGCTTTTGTCCCACAAGTCCAGAAAAAGCCATTGTAAAGATGCCAAGTACTGTAAAGCTCCAGGAACCTCTGTGAGCCATGCCACTGCTGGTGGCGCTGAAAGTCAGGGGGTAAACTAGATTGGAAAGCCACTCCTAATTAAAACTAACCTTGGTTTTTATTTTGAATGTAGTCAAGTAATTATCCTCAAGATTTCATTTTTCTCTTTTTCATTTGTAATTCAGGGCAAGAAGGGAGAGCTGCTCCAAAATGACATAGCCATCATTTTTAGAAAGAACTGAGCTAGTCTGTTTGCCTAGTAGCGAGCAGTAGTGTCTAGACACATAGGTTTGTTCAGACCTGGGCTAGGGAACACTGCACATAACCCCATTTCTCACTGTGGGCTTCCTCTTGCTTCTATTCTGCAAAGATAGGATGACATTCAGTTGTTCCTCCATCCCCCTCCCACAGGAATACAGCAGTATGAAGATATTTTATTAAACACATTATTGAATGTAATTTGGATAATTTGTTATAGAAGTGTAAACTTTATTTAATGGGAGAAGAAATTCCAGGTCTGTTACTAAATTGCAGCACAGTAGAAAGAAAGAGGGGAAAGACATCTTTAATTAAATTTAGAACTGGAACATAAAATCAGGAGTGGCTTTTTGAAATCTACTATTTCCATTAATTCAACATTACTAAAATGGAACACATAATCAGGCTGTGATATAAAACACTAATTTGAATGCAAATCCTGTTTATATGCAACAATTTACCAAATCAGGACCACTGTCCTCATGTTCTCAATGAGTTCCAAGAAGTGTGACTGTATGCAAATGTGGTTTCACACAAGAAAATGAGCTCAGATTAACAGCACATTTGCAAGCAATAGGGAGACAGGGCTACAGAAGCCTTCCTTGTAGCATCTGAAATCTGTCAGCACCTTTGCATGTACAGAGGTGTTAATGTCTTTGCCCCTCTAATGTATACAGTGTGTAAAACATTTCAAAGCATAGAAATGTAATTGCATTTTCCTTAAGTACAGCATTCATCTTTTTTTAAAAAGGTTTAACTTGACATTTATTGTTAAGCAAAGTAATTAAGTGCCATGTGCTTCTGTGTATTTTCCCTTGCTTTGAAACCCCACAAAAGCTTCTATGTAAATTACTTTAATCAATCATTCTGTTTATGTGACAATCCATAATCAAAATACCAGATATGCATTTTGAGTAGGGGTTCTAAATAGCAAGTTAAACCCAAGGTAGAACACAAAGCTATAGATGACATTTCTGCTGAGGAATGAAGTCTGAGCAACCTCTGTGCATGAGGCAGAAAGGATAGAGCATTAGAACAGAAGAGAACAGAAGACTGCTACTCTGAAGTAATCCTCATGTTTGGTTGTTTGGTAAATAACAGAAGATATTCATTATTTGTTCTTAATAAGAGGAATACATGCAGAGTTACAATCAGGCATTATGCAGGTGCAGACTTGGCAGCAGCCAGCCAAACTCTGAACAGCAGTATCAGAAAGCCAGCAAGAGCTACACTCTAGGCAGCTTGAATTCTATTCCTGCCAGATCCATCCTACTCTGCTAACTACTTCGTGTATATGTTAACGATTCAATACAGATAAACAGCTGAATAAAGTAAAGGTAAGAAACTGC